>BMAW01043644.1:62909-88610 GCA_019974015.1 Nephila pilipes | reverse complement strand
ATATATATATATATATATGTAAACATTATTCCTATCGACTTTTGTAAGGTAACATACTATCAATAACAGTCGAGGCTTAGTGAATTTTCACTTTTATTTAAAGCTGTGAGAGTGAGACCATTTTCATTAGGTAGTTGATTACATCATTTAAGTAAAAAGAGCAGAACAGTTGTCTGAAAAAGAGCAAGCGCAGTATGAAAGAGAGAACGTTTTTCGTTGCGTTTTTGCTTATATACTAGGGAAAATTCCCATCAAACGTCATAAGCACGTGGTAAGAATAAGGGGATTCCAGGGAAATATAGTAGATAGGGAATTAAAAAGGGATTGTTTTTGATAGATTTATAATTAGTTTAAGCAGAATTAATCCTTTTCAAGAGCGCGTGATGTAATAAATTATAGGCTACTTTGGAAGGAGATCAGGAAATAAGAATGAACTCTTTACTTTTGTATTAGGGAATGAGATAGAATAGAAAGTTAATTTATTATTTAGGGTAATTATTGAATTAAAAGTTAAATCATTACATATATATATATATATATATATATATGCTAACTTAATTATTAAAATTTATGTGAAAATTTGGGGGAAAATATATTGTGCAGAGTAGTCTTACAAATTTTGATTCAGTTTTAATCTGAAAATTTATGGCCTGGTTCTTAAAATATGATTAATTATAAATTGCTTTTGTTCTGATAAGTAATTCTATGAAAGGGGCAAATTAACACAGGTTTATTTTAAAATTAAATTCAATGATTATAGGATTTTTGAAAAGTGTTGCATTACTTGTTGCTGTGCTGTGTATAATTCGGAAATTTTTAAAATTATTCTATATTAAAAGTGTATGGTTTTAAAAGTCTTAGATACAAAAGTGTGATGTTGTAAAGTACATAATTGAAAGTTATCCTGATTTTATTTTTAAAATTTGTGCAATATTTGGAAAGTGATTAAAACAGTACTTATTTTAATATGTGTGGTAAAATATAAAATGTGCATATGATATTTTATTAATAATATTTAAGAATACTTTTAATATATTTTAGAGTAAAAATAAAATTGAAACAGCATTGTTGCTATATAAAGTAAATAAAATAATCAAATGAAAAGTGATAAAATGCAAATGTTCTATTTTGAAAGGATTATCTAAGAATATGTTTTGGGGAAGTTAAAGTATATTTTTAAAATATTTAATTGTTTTATATCGATATGAAAGAATGTCTTGTTTGGATGATGTGGTGCTTTAAAAGAAGAGATGTTATTATAAATGAAAAATAATAACATAAGACCAAATGCATGAAGTTTGAATTATATTATTAATATATATATATATATATATATATATAAGAATGTAAATAATTATTAATGTCAATTGGAGAATTTTTAGTTATACAAAATCATGTATTAAAATACAGATTTAAACCTCTAAAAACAAATATGAAAAATTTATTAAAACTAAAACCCATAATTATTATAGAATCAAATTAAAAATGCAGTAAATTATCAAAATAACCTTACAAAATTAAAAATTATTCCAAATTGAAAACGTATAAAATATTATAATGATAAAAGTTAAAGTTTACTGAAGCGCATATTAAACTTTATAATTATAATAAAAATACATATAAATCATTCATTAAAAATTATAACTTAGTTAAATACAAAACTACCCAAAACATACCCTACTTAAAAAAAAAAATTTGAAAAACAAAATTGCAGGCAATGTAATATAAATACTCTCCCCTACTTTGAAATGGGTAATGTATGTTTAAACCAGTTTTACGGATCCAACCCTCACACTTCAGTAATAACGTTATCAATTCTCTATAGACCAAGAATAATCAAACGTTCAGAAGCGAGTAGAAATTCAAATTAAAAAAAGATGAAAAAATAAACCAATTCATTAAAACCAAAGTAAATAACTATAAGCTTAAAAATAATCTAAACTCCTTTATCCACACTTAAAAAATATTGTAAAATTTAAAATATAACTTTTATCTCTTCCACTATTGTAATGCTCCTCCCTATCCAATATGGCGCTATAAACATTGTATAACGGCCAATCTATTGATTGAATGAAAGAAAGAACAAAACTAAAGAATTTACTAAAAATACTTTTCCAATATTTTTTTTTATTATTTAAAAACTCAAACCAAGAAATATTTTTAAATTTAATAATTTTTGCAATAACTAAATTTACATAAAACAGTAAAACAAGACATTTAATATTCATTTATAAAACTATTCTAAAAATTTATGTCTCCCTATTTCGGCCAAAATTAAAAGTGAAATAATTTTTTTTAACAAAACCAAAAATTTAAACAAATGTTGAAGATGAAAGCTATCACAAAAATAAGCAAAACTATACCCATAAGTACACACATATATACGAGAAACATACTTAATACATACATATACCCATATATATATATATATATATATATATATATATATATATATATATATATATATATATATATATATATATATATATATAATTTGTCTTATTCATTTTTAAAAGTTTATTAATAAAATATATGTAGTAATTCCTTTAATGCAACTAGTGATAAACTTCAAAATTAATATTTTTAGGTTTATTGCAACTTACTATATATATGAATGTATATATATATATAAAAGGGTTGTCCAAATGAAAGTGGCACAACAGTCGGTTTGATAAATGGTTTAATGATATTAATATAAATTTGTTTGAAAAAGAAAGAAGTTATACAGACTTAACAGATAGGCTAGACAAAGTCACTTTGGAGGTTGGAACAAATGCCACAACGGTCCACAAGATGATGGATACACTGGGTGAAGAAGCTCCGGGGATGATTGTGGAAGCAATTTTGAACAGCAGCTTAGACCTCATTATCGTCGGTAAATCACCGTCCCTTCAGAGCTTTCTTGAGTGGACTGAAGATGCGGCAGTCACACGGCGAGAGATCTGGGCTGTAAGGGGATGTTCGAAAACCACCCAGTGGAATTGCCAAAATAATGTTTGGCACGCCACAGCCACATGAGAACGAGCATTATCATGTAAGATGATAACCCCGCGTGACATCGGCGGTTCTTGATATTCTTTCTCAGTTTATTTAATGTGACGTAGTAGTATGTGGCAGCATTGACAGTTGTGCCCGTAGGTAGCCATTCCATCAGTAGTGTTAAAAATTGCACGTCCGCGCATCGATACCATTTGGAGGTATACATGATGCGAACGGTACCTTTTAATGTGTTCCCACGCTATCACACACACATCTGGTAGGATCAGGATATGGCACGTATTCCCAGCACTCTGCTTTCTCTGTAGGGCTATGCGCAGTCATCTATCTCTTCAAGTGGCAGAATTATTACAGCAATGCCACTTTCATTTGGGTGATCCATATATATATATATGGCATTCTGCGGGAGGTGCGCAGTGTAAGAGAAGAGGAACTCTATTTCGTGTCATTCAAGCCATAGCCGAATATCTGGAAAATTGGTTTCTCCAATCCTAAAAATTAGGGAACAATATAATACTCTGTTAAGTGCAAAAGTGCCGAAAAATTATTGTCGTGTCTTCGTAATTCAAATTCAATTTATGTTCGTGAACATCCAATCTATAAGTATTTAATAGACGTTAAAATAAACGTAAATTTTTAATGTGAAGAATTACTTATAATCATTATACTTCTACATAGTGGGACTCAGTCGAGATGGACCTTTAAATTTCAATGGAAGTGAAATTTTTGTGGAGCTGATTTTAGAAAATCTTTTCCATGGCTTAGGACTGTTAAAAAAAAATCAATAATAATTATGAGGAAAGTGCGAGGACTTGTGTGGACTGTTGGGTTTTGAACTGAAACTGTCACCTGGATTACAAGTGCTGCAAATAGAAGAAGATGTAGGAACTTTCTGATTATTCGTATTTGAATTGAAAATATATGACAGACAAAAAGGTTTAAGAATTAGAGAAAAAAAGATTTAATTAAACTTTTACCCGAAATCGATCAAATCCTCAACAGATGGCTTAACTATATTTCAAATAAAAATTAAAACGGGAATATATTAATATTTTAAAGAGTATCCGGAAATTGTCGCAGATTTATTTAACTTGATAATTCAGGAAAGGAAAAATAAAGACGATAATGAGATGCATACTAATAGCACCCATTTAGCCTTGGAATCTCAAAAATTTAATTTGAAAAATTAAAATTATTGCAGCTGGGAAAAAAAAAAAAAAAAAACTGAAATTGGAACATGTAAGAAGTCAGAGATTAAACGCGACTCTAATTGAAACAAAAATATAATCACTGCTGCCAGAAACATGGTAAGTTTGATTTAAAAAAAAAAGTATAATAAATTTAACGCTCCCAGTTCCGGAAAAATCGGAGAACTTTAATTTATTCTTCCAAACACTAGAAGAACGTTCTTAACCAAAAACGTTCTGGAAAAATTTAAAGCAGAAATTTCATTAAACATCTTAGGTAGTAAAGCCACTAACGTATCTATTTTTATTAATGATGAAGAAGTGAAGTGTTATGAAACCGTAAAGAATATAGAACTGGAAAAAAATTCGAACCTTCCACTTACGAATGTTTAATAAATTTTAGAGGTACACCGACGAGAAGCTAATGAATCCCAAATTCAGTTTGCATCGAGATTATGAGCAAATTTTCATCATTCTTGTCAATAGCAAAAAGTTAATGATTTTGGAACAGATTAATAATTACAGATCAATAATTTCAGGCAAACGCTTTCAAAGGTTACACGTTTGAATGTGTGTCTTATATTAATATTAAAAAGAGCTAAAGTTGACTAGAATCTAGAGAATTACCAAAGAAATCGATGTAATGACATATATTTCGTAAACAAGGGCAGATCCTTGAATGAAACCACTTCTAATTCTTATAAAAATGTCAATACTGTGATTATGTTTGTTTATGAATGTAGCACTGAAAAACAACATGAGAGCTATTGGCGACGGATCTCGTAATTTTGAACTTTGGTCAAGTTATGACGATGATACCTGAGCAGGCACTTCCCTCTCCAAACTTCCACAACACTCCATTGGGGGACTTGGGACCTCGACCAGATTTAACGTGCATGAGCCCCACTATACGGTGGGTCTTTCGAGGCATCCGGGCTCGAACTCATGACTCGACGAAAATAACGCCAAACTCAAGTCAGCTAACCTGATCACTAGGCTATCACAGCCTCGAAATAAATATAAACTATCCCAGTTTTCTAGAGGACAAAAATATGTTCCATCTCATATGAGGGATAACATAAATAATAATAAAGGTTCCCCTAAAGAAGGCTACATTTGCGTAAAATATTCACATTTCACTAAAACATGCCCACAACGGATGGAAATAAAACCTGAAAGACAATTTAGTTTCTTCAAGGAAGAAACGCTTGATAAAAACACGATTAGTAGACTCATCGCATTGGTTAAAGCCACAACTTGAATTGCAACCAAAGTGTGAACGTAATTATCGCTAGGAATGAAATATAAACTATTTTGGATTCGGGATCAGAAATCTGTATTTTAAACCCAAAATGTATCCTAAACTATCCTAAACTTACCAGTTAAGTATAATTGAGAATTATTTTTAATTTCAGCTTCTCGGAAGAAAATTATTGAGGAAACTGCTAATATTCCGATTTCCGATAGAAACGCTAAATGTCCACCCGAAATATCATTTGCTATCATAGAAAAATTTGTATCCATCATCTCTCTCCCTATACATATTAATATAATGAATGCAATGAACATGACGGTAGAAAACCCCTTTTCGACTGAAGGTCACAACCCACAATATTAAACAGTTGTTAAATGATCCCCCCCCCCCAACAGTGAAAAGGGTGATGTAACGGACAGGGAGAAAAAATTTGAAAGTTTTATCGTGTGTGCAGGAATGCGCTTTGGAATTGAAAAAAATCATGCAAATTTTTCCATAAAATATATGTTTATTTAAACATAACATAAATTAATAACGAAAAAAAAAACATTAGCAAAGTAATAACATCTTGGTTTAACTCATCTCATACTCTTTCTCGTATATCTTTCACATATTTGCATTCTTTCAGAATCTCATTTCAATTTTACTCCTTTTATATAGCCACACTCTGGCATCTAAATAAATCAACTTCCAATCGCCAGATTTGGCGTTATGGTGGTGGATCTACGAGAGATTGCATTAACTTTCTTCCAACATTCGGCCCCACAGAAATGCAATCTTTCAGTAAAAAAATTTCAATCTGTCTATAGATTTAGGCTTCGTCGATAAATCTGGTAAATTAGTTTACTTCCTACAAATTGAACCTTAAATTCTCTTTCATCAAGAAGTTTTCTAATGAAATGTAACCTTCTATCAATATCCTTAGTTTTAAAATTTTTTTATCTTATCTATCTTTTCTATATCTTTTACCTGTGATTTTTGTCTCTTTCTGATTTCGAAGCACGTGTCTTGTGATCATCCATGACACAGGAAAGAGTGATTATCAGTCTTGGCTTTGCTGAGTATGGAGCGTGAGGCTGCCTACAGTATATATTTCAATTAACTAATCGATAAATTGACAGCAAAAGTTGAGAAACTTTCTGTTAGCAGTTAATAATTACATTTAAGGCATTGTATTTATCCAACTATATTTTTATTTTATACTAACTTCATTTACACATTAACGTATTATCATATCCAAACATATCATATTATTATGTTTTCTGAAATTTTCACTTCACTCTATCAATCAACGAAACCTAGAAAAATGCTAGCATGAAAGTGCTTTAAAAATTAAAATATTCAAAACTATTTAAATTAAGAAATATGAATTTTTTCATAAAATACTATCATTTTAAAAACATTTTTAAAATTTTCTTTCCCTTCCCCATTGTATTGCGAAATCTTCTGTTGTTCCAGAGCACTGAAAACCCTAGCTACGCCCCTGATTCCTATCATAATATTTAATATTTCCAAAAAAATGCAGCAATAAAATTTTCTAAATCGTGATAAAAAATTCATAGAAAAAGGTACAAAAAGCAGTAATTGATAGTTTTATTTTTATAAAACAGTAGTAAAAAGTCGAAACATACGGATGTGTAATACGGAAAGGAAAGCGAAATGTCAGTGTGGTGACTTACATAGAAAACGTAAGACGAGAAAAGCCAAACAAGAAGAAAAATTGCTTTATTCCTTATTGAAATTTGTTAAACTGTCCTCAAAATTCCAACTTTTGCTCAGGGATGGTTTCAACTCCACATGAAGCCTAATCCATTATAACTGCTGCTTCTGAAAATTCACTAACTGTCATGTTCAGTCGGCATTTCCTTTGAATAAAATATAGAAATAGGAATTGAAGTCACGTCTTCGACCGTATCGGTCAGAGTTGACTTAGACGACTACGTTAATTGGCCAGAGAAAATTAACAATCGTTTATTGGAAATCCTTGTCGAAGAGAACCTACATTAGCTCAAGATAACATCAAATTTTGTACAAATGACGAATGAAGATCATTTTCAGCTTCTCATAATCTTAGAGCTTTGCCAAAGATGAAAAAAATAAAAGAAAAGGAATGCTATATTCGTCCAAGGCAAACTATACATTTTGTTATTGTTTCAAGTTATTTGGTACAAAAATTATGCAGTATTAACCGTAAGAGATGGTTTTTCCGATTGACAGCACTTAGTTACTCAATGATCCCGAACACGAATCAAACATTGAATGTAAGTTAAACAGTAAGAAATTGAATAAATTGAAAAAGAGATTTAATAAAAATTTTATTGATGAATTTTGTAAGCAGCAACGATATTTTGAATCGGAAAAAAAGATGATCACCAGATATAATTATCAGAATTATTGCGATTGTTCAGTATGTAGTACATTCTTTAGCTATATAAGAGTCGAATCTGATATATTATTTGAAAAGAATATTGGAAATTTTCTGAAAGCTATAGAAATGTTGATGAATTTTGACCCAATTATTTCAAATCATATTAATAATATACAACAAAAGTAAAAGAAACTGTTAGATGTTTTATTACCTTGAACATCTTTTTCAAAAATGAAATCATTACTCTACTGGCTAACTCAATAAAAGTGAAAATTCAAGGCATGATATAAAAAAATCAGAATTATTTTCAATTATTTTTAACAGTACGCAGGATTCAAGTTATGTAGAACTAATTTTATTTATAGTCAAAATCGTTGATATGAATACATTTCCTATTGAAATTGAAGATTTATTCTTAAATTTCATTCTGCTTTGAATGCAACTGGAGAAATTTGTATTAACTTACCACCAAATTGTAAGTTGGTTATGATTTAATTATACAACACTTACTTGGCCAGGAATATGATAATCGTTCCAATATAAAGTGAAAGAAAATTATTGTACGAAATATGATCTAGAATGTTAATCCAAGAATTATCTTTATACCATGTGTATCTCATTCATTAAATTTTATGCTGAACGATGTGACCAAGACAACATTTGAGTTAGCTTCTTCAGTAGTGTCCAAGAATTATATTCGTTTCTTTCTGCGTCTCTTAATAGATGGAACATTTTAAAACATTTTTTTATATGGGATGTTACCCTTAATAAATGTTAATGTCGCAAGTAAAGTGCTACAATCATCTAAATCAACAATTGCTGAATCAGTCAAACTAATCAATAAAATTATCAATTTCCTAAATTCACCTAGATCTGAAGAAGTCTTAATAAATATATTAATGTTGCCACAGCAATACAGAATAATCTTAATATCAACATAGAGTTTCTCATTAAATGGCAAAGAAAGTTTGTCTTTTCGATTTTTAATGCACTGTTGCGTACAGGCCGAAGATCCAGAATTATTATTTAAAGTTGAATCTGACTGAACAATAGGGGATACTGCTTTGAATTCTATTCAAGTAAGGATTATCTCGTCTAATGAATGTAACATATTATTTCAATTTCTTACTGAGCCCAGGAATACGTCTTAAAATGACTTAAAAAATTATTGTACAAATTTTGATACTTCCATACTAATTTCTAATGGCGATTCATTATCTAGGGATGTCGATGGTGATGACTTGTGCAATGAGTTAATAATGTTCAAAATCATTAATGAGATATTACTGATCGTTAAAATTTTTTAAATACATTGAAGAAAATAATTTAACTTATCGCTTCCCAATTTTTCTGTTGCTTTAAGATTATTTTTAACCCTGCCTGTTACAGTTGCAACAGGGGAAACAAGTTTCTCTAAGTTAAAAATTATTGAAGATTACTTAAGATCATATACGGGTCAAGAGAGATTGAATAATTTAAGTTTAATTGCCATAGAGAAAGATTTGTCAAAAGAAATGAGTTTAGATGGCCTGATTGACGAACTTACAAGTAAAAAAGCAAGAAAAGTGACAATTTAATTTAGTATTTTATTTCGGGGAATAGTTTTAATACGTGTAATTAGCTAAGTTTTAGCTATTAAAATGGAATGCTGAAATGTTTTGTAAAACTCTTCCCACACTCCCCAAAAAAAAAGCAAGCAATAAAGAAATAAAAAGAGAATAAGTTGAATCCGTCATGCTGCCCTAATTATTTTCAGTGGTGTTAGTTTTGTTACGAATATAAGTTGATGCTTCCCTTCAATGCTTCCCTCCTGGAAGTAGCGACAACAAACGAGTCGCGTCATGCATCTTATAACCCACCACCTAGACAGGAGAACTACCAACGCGCAGGGTATCAACAGGGTAATAATAGACCAAATTTTGATAGAAGGCGTTCTCCAGATAGAATGCATGATAGAAGGCCGCAGTATAATAATGGATATCGCCAGCAAGGAAGCAGATATCCACCTTCAGGGTCAAGGCAGCAAAACTACAGGAGGTTAAACTAATAGGCGATCGAATAGCGGGAGGTCCTCGATCGCGTGGTTGGCAAAATCCTCCAGTTATGGCTAACACCATGAGAGTAAGACCCATAAATATTCCTCATATACCCGTTATACTGCATGATACATTTATAACAGCATTATGGGATACGGGGGCTGAGAGATCGTTTGTATCACTTGAACTTTATAATCGCTATTTTTACTTTGTTAAAAAGCAAGAGTCAAACCTCACCGTATTCACGGCGCAGGGAGCTACTTGTAAAACCCTAGGGCGCGTAACCTTATCGGTATGCATTAGAAGTTTCAGTAAACAGTGGCAGTTTCATGTAGTGGAAGGTTTGCAGTACCCTTGCGTTCTGGGTGTGGATTTTATGAAAGCGTCTAAGATTACGCTGGACTTTGAAACAAACGCCTTAAGTATACCTGATGGGGAGATGTGACAGGTTAACAGTAAGAAAAAAAAAAAGGTCGAAATCGACCTAACTAGAACAGGATTACAAGAAAGTCAGCAACAACAGTTGCAGCAGCTCTTCAGGAAGTACGCGGAGTTATTCTCAGATCAGCCAGGTCTCACTCATGTGCTCTACCACGAAATTGATACGGGAGATCAACCTCCGGTAGCGTCCCGACCTTATCGCTATGATAGAGTCAAGGAAAACATAATAGAACTTCACATTCAAAGAATGTTGGAGGAAGGAACTATTATGCCCATTCAATCCCCATATGCTTCCCCTGTGGTTTTATGTAGAAAGAAAAATGACAAACCGGTTGATTCCCCTGACGCGTATAGGTTCGCAATAGACTATAGGAAACTGAACGCTATCACTAGGTGCCCTAAGTACCCATTGCCGATAATCGATGACCTATTAATGAACATTCAGCAAAATTGTATCATGTCTACGTTAGACCTCAAGTCTGGGTATTTTCAATTGGCTATCAATCCCCCGGGCATACCTAAGACGCCGTTTGTCACTAAAAAAGGGACGTACGCCTTCAAAAGGATGTCTTTCGGATTATCAGGGAGTGCACCCCCGTTTCATCGAGGAATGGATATTATACTAAAACCAGTGATTGGAAAATTTGTTTATGTTTATATGGATGATGTCATAATTACTTCGGGTCCTTTTCTGATCTTGTCCATCACCTGGAGATAGTTTTCCAGTTATTGCAGGACGCTGGGTTGATTTTAAACGCTGAGAAATCTGGTCAGGAAGAATTGAAATACATAGGAGTGATCATAAATAGGAACGGGGTGCACACTGATCCTAACAAAATTAAAGCTGTTCTTGATATGCCCGACCCGAAAAACGCACCCCAGGTTTCGAGATTTTTGGGGATGGCGGGCTGCTATCAAAAATTTATCAGGGGGTACTCCGAGCTGTGTGAACCATTGTATGCTCTTAAACGCAAAAAAAATCAAATTCGAATGGACTCCAGCGGCCCAAAAGGTCTTTGACACGCTAAAGATTGCTTTGACTTCAGCGCCAGTTTTACAGTTGCCTAATTTAAATGCCCTTTTGAATTGCACACCGATGCTAGCTCAGTAGGAGTAGGTGCTATTTTGATGCAGGGTGAAAGGCCCATAGCATATGCTTCGAGAACACTAAATAGGGTAGAAAGAAATTATTCCATAACTGAAAGGGAATGTTTGGCAGTGATTTAGGCTTTAAAAAAATTTCATTCATATTTTGGGCATTGTCCAACAAAAGTGGTAACGGACCACACAGCGCTGACCAAGTTAATGAACGGAAAAAATCTTTCAAGTAGGATGATAAGATGGGCGTTAAAGCTGGCAGAATATGACATAGAATGGGAACATAGGCCAGGGAATAAGAATATGGGGGCCGATATGTTATCTAGACAGCCTTTTGAAGGGCAGGCTCTTGAGAGTGCCTCTTGCGCCATTATCAATTCGCTAGTGTTAACGTCGAGAGAACAGCTGAAAGGTGAACAGAGACAGGACCCGGAGTTGGGTCATATTTATCGCTATTTGGAAAACCCGGAAGATTCGACAATAAACGCAGTAATATGTGAATATTGGTCCCAACACTTTAAACTAATTGATGGTATTCTTTTTTACACAAAACTGCTAACTTCTAAACATGAACTACGAGCTTATATTCTGCAAACTCTGCGTGAATCTTTGTTAAAGGAATTCCATGATAATCCATTGGCGGGTCAATTTGACATAAGAAAAACTTACGCCAGAATCAAAGAGTCGTGCTACTTTCCTAAGATGAGGAAAATCGTAAGCGAATATGTTTCAACGTGCGACATATGTCAGCGCTATAATTATAAAAACGCGTTTCCAGCTGGACAATTAATTTCTGTAAAAACGACTTACCCAAACGAACAAATTACTTTAGATTTGCTAAGACCGTACCCAGCATCGAATCCCGAAAGGCGTCGTTTTCTTTTAGTAATCGTCGATAATTTTTCTAAATGGGTCGAATTAATTCCTTTACGAAAAGCTTCAGCTAAAGAAGTGGCCACTGCCATTTTTAAAAATTATATATCTAAATACGGAGCTCCAATTAAAGTAGTCAGTGATAACGGACCCCAATTCATTTCAGAAATATTTGAGGAACTATGTCGCACCTTGAGCATTGAGCACATAAAAATTACGGCTTATAGACCGCAGGCTAATGCTTCAGAAAGAGTCAATAGAAATATTGTGCAAATGATTGCCAGTTACGTGCAATCGAACCATACTTATTGGGACCAATTCCTACAGCAGTTTGCCTATGCAATTAGAACGGCGGTGCATGAAACAACAGGAAAGACACCAGCCGAACTGTTTTTAAAGCGTAAATTGATAACGCCCTTCCAAAAACTGATACAGGTCCCCGAGCATGGAGACATGGTGTGCAGGGATATTGAAAAACTCTTGGCAGAGGTTCAGCAAAGAACGGAGATGTAGCAAAATAGACAGGCTCGGTACTACAACAAGAGAAGAAGGGAATGGACAGTTAAGATAAATGATCTTGTATTAGTGGAAACGCATCCAATTAGTTCAGCAATTCAGAAGAGGGTAGCGAAATTTCAGCCCAAATTCGAAGGACCCTTCAAAGTGGTTCGAGTGATGCAAAACAATGTAGTGATTCTAAAGCATGGGAGGGAGACCACGGTCAATATTGACCAAGTTAAACTCTACCACCAAAGAAAAGGCAGTAGAGAGGGGGAGTTGATTGAACAAAGTGTCTATAGGGAAATCGAGAAACACAGGACGTAGCAGGCAGGATAGCTATGAGGAGAGCCCAGAACCTCAATCAGTTAGACGCAAGGATAATTCGAGGCTAGACCGCCGAGTGCCACAAACGAAGCGGAAGACCTCAGTTGAGAGTAATGGGAATGGGACGCAAAAAAAGCGTTTCTTAAGGAAAGCGATAGGTCCCAGCCGGCAGGGAAGCAGATACAAGGATAGGCCAGGCAAACGGCAATTATCTAAGAATTCAACCTCCTCTCTGAACTCTCCACCTCAAAAAAGGAGAATGCCCTTAAGGTTGGACACGAGACGGAAAAGGCAGCCAACGTCATCCCTGCATAATTCCAGGCCAACCAAGCGGTCTCCAGTGCAGTTGAGAGGAAGACGAGAAGATACGGCAATCCGAGAGGAACAGTCAGAAGGAGCCACCTACATCCGACAGAGTGTAGAGAACCTCGCCACAAGACGAGAGCAGACCACAAGGAGTCCTTACAATCTCCGCAGCAGGAACAGGCATCGAGGAGGGGCATCCGATATTTCAGCAGAGGAACGAGCCTTTATAGAAAAAGTATTGAATAGAAAAGCGATTCAACTGCCCGAGAGCCTGGTAGGAGAAATAGCTTCACGCTAAAGCTTAATCGGATCCGAAATTTCTTGAATAGAAAAGGTCAATGTGTTAATCAATATCTTCCTTTCATCTCTAGTAGAAATTATACTAAACACTCCAGTCGCTCTGTTAGAAAGGATTCGAGTACTCATCGTCATGAAAGGTCCTCTAATCAACTTGGTCGAGGGATCCGACTGCAACAAAAATTGGATCACATGTTGGAAGGTAACGATTCAGCTGGGGGAACTGTGCTACCATATGTGCCACCTCACCGTAGGATGGGAGCCTTTAATCCAGCAAAGCCAACTGATGGAAACCTCGGGCATCTACAAAGGAGAAGCGGAGTCCGTACGCAAGAGTTGTCCACAAGAGACTGGCCATGGAGAATCGAAGTCCGGCCTCAGCAGCTACCAGTAAGAAGCAGACCAGGATATACCACTGCCAAGCCACAAGGGTCTGCAAGAAGCCAATCTAGAGTCACACCTATCCACTACAAGGGATCTACAGCAAAATTCCAGACGTCAGCCGATTTCCCAGTCTAGAAGGTAGTTCTTCAGCAAGATTCTCGTCCACAGCGAAAAGCGAGACTAAAATATCAGGTTCTATTATTCTTTGTTATTCTATTTGATTTGAGGGCATGATATTTTTGAGACAGCAAGTCTTTGATTTTTATGGCTTCAGTTCCAATACGGCAAACAGCTTTGGCTCTTACTCCACTAAGAGCTGAGAACTTTAATGGAAAGTTTAAATTTAGTTAATAGTAAATCAACAAGTTGGTGATCTTTCCCAATGGAAAGTATTTTTTGTTATAAAGACTGGAACTTTTAAATTGTAAACATTTGTTAAAGTATAACACTTGTTTATGCATTGACTTGTTTTTTTAAGAGTAGATGTCTTGTTATTTGGCATGAATTGTGTATAATCATTTCATAACTGTATGTATGTTATACATCTGGTCACATCGTGGCGTAATTAGGGATTGCGACTAATATTAAGACTTAGCGCTGCGTTAAGTTCGCATTTTGCATTGTTCTGTCTCTTGAACAGATCGCGTTATTCATCAATTTCTTTAATATTATATGAAAAATGAGATACATTTGTATGAATGATAATGTTTACTAATGTTTAAAACTTTACAAAATGATAAACATGGCAATCCATTTCAGGGTACCAAGACCCTGACCTACAACTTGGAAAGGAGCCGAAGAAACAAATTCTCCGGCTGAGAAAGAATAAGAAGTTGAGGATTGCTTATCAATAAAATGTATTTTGTTAACAGTAGTTTTTTTTTTTGTAAGCTCTCCTTGGGTTACGCCTTAGATCAGCCGTTTTGGAGTAATATAGTAACTTCAGAAAGCTTCAAATTTTCAACTTATTAAAGGGAAATAGGGTATAAATTTAGATGCAATTTTATTAAGTAGCCTTAGAGTTCAGAACTTAACCAGATTCAGGATAACGTCCAATTACGTAGACATTCGGACTTTAATCGTAATTTCACGCTGGGTTTTTGTACCCAACGATAAATCACGTTTCATTTCTGGGGAGGGGTTGTGACATTGGGCTATTCGCGGTTTCTCTTCACTAACCTTGGGGACTTTTAATTGAGATTGATTGCTTTCGCTAAACAACCTTTGCCCAACCAAAAATGAAACGTGATACGTAAAGTTATTATGTAAAGCAGTTAGGAATGAAGTGAAGCGGTTGAGTCGATAAATATATAAACTCCGACTGGAAGTAGCAAGAGGATCTGAAAGAGAGGTTGTAGGTGAGGTGAAGCTGAGTGATAGACAAGAGGAAGGAAGAAATAGAGGGTTCGAGTAAAGATTGCTGTTGGAAGGATATTGCCTAGTGTTTTCAACAGTTGCTCCACAGTCTGAGTTGCAGTCGAGGAAGGATTAGTGGTAAGAATCTGTTAGATTACTATTGGTGGATTGAACTAAGGTACTAGAAAGCTTACCCGGGAGAGCATAGCCATTTCTGTCATAGTAAATATATGCTAATAAATTGTTGAAGAGTTGTTCTGTAATTATTCGTGTCGTAGTGTTTAATAATTGAATCTAGTGATGGCACAAGAGGACGCCTGGGTCGGGCGGGTGTCACAAGCTAAGTGACGAAGAACTATAAATACTGCTGAAAGATTTTGGATGTCAACACCATTGTACGTGTTTCCAAGTCTTCATTTAATAATGAAAAAATGGAGAAGAAATTTCAATATAATTTTCCGTTAGAATACCTATGGATCATTTATTCCATAATTGAAGATTGAATTTACTGTAAATATTGCATAGTTTTTGCCAAGGAATGTGCCGACAAAGGAAGAGGAAATAACAGTCAATTAGTTACTTCCTTGGGACAATTAGTTAATCAAACTTTTCATTTGTGGCGCAAATAGACAGAAATATTACGTTAACAGCAGGAAAAAAAGTATTATGAATATTTTTTTCCAAACTGCTGATAATTTAGGCATCGTACAAGGGTGTAAACAAGCCATAAGAGATATTATTGATACGACCAACGTTCGAGAGGCAAAAAGAAACAGGGGGGGAAAAACTTAATCCTATTATAAAAACGGTAATTTTCTGTAGCCGAAATGGACTTCCTTTAATAATCATCGTGATTACGACCAAATTAACGGCTCAAATGAAAGCAAGGAACATAGTAATCACAATGGAAATTTTCACCGACTGCTTAAATTCCGAATTGATGCAGGAGATGAGATGCTGAAAGAGCATTTAAATTTATCTGCTAATAATGCATCGTATATATCGTCTAAAATACAAAACGAAATTGTACATTCATGCTACGAAATAATTTTAAAAATATTGATTTAGAAAATAAATTCCAGCATATGTTTTTCCATTACAGCGGATGAAACCACAGATATTTCTTTGAAAGAGCAAGTCTCTTTTGTGTAAGATTTGTAGAAAGTGAGGACAACAAATACTTACTAATTGAAAAAAATTTGCATTTTTTGTGGTAGTAATTTCAACACGTGGAGAATATCTGTCAAACACAATTTTGAAAATTTTAGAATCATTGGGTTTGAATTTCAGATGTATAAGAGGCTAAGGATATGAAGGTGCTGCTGCCATGTTTAAAGTATTCAACGGTGTACCAACCAAAATAAGAAAAAGTTCCAATCAACATTATATGTACATTGCCCTTCTCATTCCTGAAATTTGGCTTTTCAGACGCACACCATATTTAAGATATAGCAGTGTATCAATTTCACAGAATTTATCCTCTATAAATGTAACACTATCTTTTGGCTAATTTATTATATCATAACTATATTATTTTTCATATGCTGCTTTCAATTACTTGAATCAATCCCTTTCCTAAAATAAGTTATAAAAATTCATTTATTCTATCTAATCTTAATAAAAAAATATGTATTCAATGATATTTTGAAATTGAAAATGACTTTTTATGTGAATTTTTTAAACACCGTCAGTTGATTGAACAATAATTGTTATTTGTTTACTCTCATATTACAATCAACTACAAGGAAATTAAATTTAAAAAAACTAAATAAAAATGCATTTCTACCTTATTTCATTTTAAAATTAACATATTTAAGTTATCAAAGGCTTCTTCAAATCATTTCCTTACCTTAAAACATTTTCCAATTTCTTATACTCATCATTTTGATATGATGCATTCAACGCAAGGGACTAAAATTATAATTAAATGCAATATATTGAAAAAAAAGTATTTAAACTTTAGTAACGAATACAAATTATAAAACTAACAAAAAAAATTTCGAGGCAATATCATACTAAGTTACCTTTCGAAATTGAAATATTTTTTTTAAAAAAAAAAAGTGTTTATTTTAATGTTCAAATTTAAATCTATCTCGTTCAAATGTGTGAAATTTTCTATTATTTAAGAAATATTCTTATTATTTGAGTAAATATAAAAGTAAAAGAGACGATTTTTTCTTAACTATCCATCTTCTTTTAAAAAATAATAATAGCTTTTAACGGGTTTTAAAAAATATTTTTACAAAAGTACTATTTAGTGATCCAATAAAAAAAAATTATAACTTTCATGGATATGTCATTGTCTTCGAGAAAAATGAAGAATCACTTTTGAATTTTAGATCATGTAAGCCCAAATGCTGTAACTACGGTAGAGATCATACTGCAAATTTCTCTGGTTGCCCCAAAATTCCTATGAATTTCAAACCCTCTCCCCTACCAACCACAAACTACTGTGAAGAACGACGTAAAAATGGTAAAAAGAACAATAACCAAAACTCCACACCCACCAATGACAGCCAACCTTCGTTAATGAAATTTAAAAAAATTTAAAAAACTTCAAGTTTGATAAAATAATGGAAACTTACCAAGAATTTAAATCAATAGGACAAATATTTGCTGATAATAAACTTGATTTATGTTCAAAAATTAAAAAATCATTCCATGTCATTTGCAGAATGATGTCCATCTGGTTCTAAAAAATTTAATATACTAAATAAACTTCCCCCATCCCTCTTGATTGCATGCTGGAATGAAAATGGCATTAAATCAAAAATAGGAGAACTCCAAAAATTCATAGATGATTACAACCCAGACATCCTAGGAGTCCAGGAAACTCACCTCAAACCCTCTGAAAATTTTAAAATTCCAATTTGTAACATATACCGTTCTGACAGATCAACCCATAGGGGTGGAGGCACTGCAATATTAATTAAAAATAGGATTCATCATCATATGGTCATTAAAAATACCTCCACCTCTGAAAATACCACCATCCATATGAATACCAAAGACAATCAATACTTCTCAGTTTCTACTATTTACCATCCCCCCCTCGTAATCTCATCTACCATAACGATTTAATCAATATCCTCTCTGACAATCCCACGGGAATTTTAATAGGCGATTTTAATACAAAACATCCAACCTGGAACAGAGACAGGGCAAACAGATCAGGTAAAATTATTCATGCTATGTGCAACACTAATAACCTCCAAATAGCTGCTCCCGACTCCCCACTCACTTTCCTTACGATAGCAATACTTACTCTATAATAGATTTTTCTATCCTCAAAAACATTACATTCTACAATATCGAAAGTGTTAATAAACTACCTAGAGACCATAACCCTATACTAATTGACATCTCTTTCAATAAAATTCTCCCTATCCCCTTCGCACTCTAACAACTACTAATTGGTTCCGCTATCAAGAAATTCTATATAATATCATAATAAGTAACTCCATTATTAATAATATCTCTGATCTAGATCAATCAATTACATCCTTTACTATTAATATCTAAAATGCAATTAACCATGCGAGTAATACCAGATCCATCGAACCCCCCCCTCATCTTAAACTCCCCCCTCATATCAGAAACCTAATTAAAGAGAAAATAGGTACAGAAAACAATGGCAAAACACCAGATACCCTCCTTTGAAACCCATAATTAATAATCTCAAAAAGCAAATTAAAAATGAAATCAATACCTTTAAAAACAAAAAATTGGAAAACCTACTCCTCCAGTTTAATATCGAAGATAACTCCTTTTTTAATATGACCAAAATACTTTCTAATAATCATTACATTAACCCTCCACTAATAGGCAATAATGGTCTGATATTCTCTGATAAAGAAACAGCTGATCTGCTTGCCCATAGTCTTGATACCTCGTTCCAGGAAAATCCAACTCCATATGATGATCATATTGAAAAAATAGAATTTATAGTTAAAAGTTATCTTGAAACTTATACCAATTTTTATTTCTTCCCCCCTTCTGAAATAGCTACCATAATTAAAAAGTTAAGCAAAAGGAAAAACCCTGGAGAGGATGTCGTTTGCAATCAAGCCTTTAAATTCTTCTCAGAGGAGATGCTGCCCCAAAGCACTTACTCATCTCACAAAAATTTTTAATAAATGTTTCATGTTTGCACATTTTCCAGAAAAATGGAAACATGCAACTACTATTCTCTTTCCCAAATCCGGCCAAAACTATTCCATTCCATCCAACTATCGACCTATCAGCCTACTAAATTATATTTAAAAAAAAATCTTTGAAAGAATACTGTTAACCAAAATACTGACTCATGTTTCCACTAATAATATTCTTCCAAATTCATAATTTGGCTTTTGTACTAACCACAGCACTTTCCATCAACTACTATGGGTTGTGAATGCCATTACTGAAGGATTTAATTCCAAACAAGTCTCTGGAGGCATCTTCCTCGACATACAAAAAGCTTTCGATCGCCTCTGGCACGACGGATTGGTCTTCTAACTAATCAAATTAAATCCCCCCATACATTGTTCACATATGACTTCTCTCAAAGTCTCTACAATAGCCTCTGTTTATTCGCAGATGACGCAGCAGTCCTCTCCTAAGAAAATTACAAAAAAATAATAATAGATAAATTACAAAATCATCTAAAATAAATAGTAGAATGACTGTCACTCTGTAGGATTGCTGCAAACACTAATAAAACTTAAGCTCTCATATTTAGAAAAGGGCACGCCCCTCCCCTCCTAAAAAAAAACTCAAATTCCTTAATGATCAAATATCTTGGAACTCTGAGGTCAAATACTAAAGAGTTATCCTGGACTCCAAACACACCTTCAAACTTCATATTGTAACACAGAAGAAAATAGAAATGAAAGAAGTTATTTATTTAGAACGTACTTAATTTTACAGTTAAATACAAAAAAAGGAGAGGGGGGAAAGGATAAAAGTTAATTAATGATTCTTACGAGTTGATGATTGCCGAGAGAATGACTCTTAACAGATGATTCTTACAAGTGTCACTTCATCTTCATTCATCTGTCGAAGACACAGGGAGTTTCATTTCGGTTAGTCAGCCTTATGGCGGATAGCGCCATCTGTTAGGTTTTTTTATTTAGTTCTTAAAACTATCGGTTACAACCTCCCCCTCTGACCCCGAAGACGTCCCGACCAGGGGTCAGCAGATGAGGTATTCTGTGAACCTCTTGTATTTGAGCATTGGCAGGAGTGGGAGAGCTGGGTTTAATTATCCTTTCAGGTCTTCCTCTTCTACGCAAAGCTTTTAACGGTGGAATTAATATTTCCTTGAAAGGGCGTTAATGCTGAGGTGTGGTATACTCCTACTGGTAACTGAGGAGAATCTGTGTTCGCCACAGAACATGAAACTGGGGACTTTCGTTCAACAATGACAAATGGTCCGTCACGGCGAGGCATAAATTTAGACGTAACACCAGCATTCTTATTGCTTTGATTCGGTTTGGTAACCAGTACTAAATCTCCAGAAGTATATGAAGGAGCAGGTCTCTTTTTCTGATCCGCAAACGACTTACGTTTGTCTTGCTGTTCTTGCAAGACCTCCTTGGTTTCAAATGTAAATTTTTCCAATTTCTTTAGATAAGGAGTCACTTCAACGACAAAGTAATCATTATCAATAATTCCACGAAAATCGTTGGTAATGTCATCAATTGAGCACAGTTCTCGGCCAAAATTGAGAAAAGCAGCAGTTTTTCCAGTTAAACTGCACTTAGAGGTATTGAGTGCGAAACGAATAGCAGGAAGTTTTTCTGACCAAGTATCATGGCGGTTGTTTACAAAAATAGCAAGTCGAGATTTCAAAACTCGGTTTTTACGCTCAACAGGGTTTGCCTGAGGATGGATCAAGGATTGATGAATGTCCAATAGATAATGAAGTTGCTGCATAACAGCGGACACAAACTGCGATACGTTGTCACTTATAATTCTTCGATAAATACCATATGTCATGAAGACTTCTTCTACCAGGGTGGTAGTGCATTCTTTTGCAGTTGCTTCTTCCAATGCAAACAATTCAACCCATTTAGTGGTAACATCTTCCACAATATAGATCCACTTCTTTCCATGGCTTACAGGAAGAGGGCCAAACAAATCTATTGATAACGTCTCAAACCTTTGTGATGGGACTGGAGTTTGGAGTAATCCAGCAGGTTTCGGATTGAATGGCTTGTATCGCATACATTCAATGCAATGTTTTACATAATTGGTTATGTACTTCCTAATTCCCTTCCAGTAGTATCTCTTTGAAACTCTGTCAAATATACCTTCCGCGCCGTAGTGACCTGCGGTGGGAGCATCGTGATGGAATTTGAGAATTTGATCTTTTTCATGTTCTGAAATGACCAGTTGTGCTTCTTCGGATTCAGAATCTTGAGCATATTTGTAGAGGACACCTCGATTCATTGAAAAACCTCATTCTGTCCAATTTCTGTATTCCTCAGTCAGGTTGACTGCTTCTAGACTATCAATTATTTTCTTTAAGTTTTCATCTTGTAATTGACTTTCTCTGATTTCATTAGGATTCCTAGTAGGAAAATCTATCGTAACAACAGTGGGTTGGCTAACAATCATAGCGCATATCTCGCATGGGCTGTCTCCATGGTGGCAGACAGGGCGAGAGAGCATATCAGCAACTGCATTGCATTTGCCGGGAACGTACTAACTACGGAGGTTCAACTCTTGGAGTAGCAAAGCCCAACGAGCAAGTCGTCCTGAAGGGGATTTTAGAAACATAAGCCATTTTAAAGCTTGATGGTCTGTAGCAACGGTAATTTCTTGACCTTCAATGTAACATCTGAATTTAAATAAAGTCCAAACGATGGCAAGAGCTTCGCGTTCTGTTATCGAATAGATGCGCTCAACACTTGTTAGAAGTCGACTTGCATACTCAACGGGATGTTGATCTTCATGGGTATTTCCTTGGAGGAGGACAGCGCCAAGAGCGTATGCACTCGTATCAGTGAGTAAAACATATGGTTTGTTTGGGTCGCACTGCCTGAGAACAGGTGGTGTCAGCAGCAAAGTCTTTAAAGTGTTGAAAGAAGCTTGTTCTGTTTCTGTACAGCACCAGGAGGAGGACTTTTTCGTGAGATTTCTGAGAGATCTATCCACTTCGAAAAAGTTCGGAATGAACCCCCTGTACCAGGAGTATGTTTGAAGATAGGACTGAACTTGTTTTACAGTCCTGGGTTCAGGTATGTTTTGAATTGGGGCAGTTTTATCAGGATCTACTTATAGACCTTCAAGGGTAATAAAATGTCCCAAGTATTTGACCTTTGAACATGCGAAGTTGCATTCCTCACGGTTAGAGGTCAGTTTGAATAAAGAAAGTTTTTGGAAAACATCTTCCAAATTTTTCAAGTGCTCTTCGAAAGTCTCTGATAAAACTTTTATATCATCAAGGTAAGATAGGATAAAAACATCTTGCAGACCAATTCTGAACTTATCAATAAGTCGTTGGAAAGTCGCAGCTGCGTTATTGAGTTCAAACGATATTCTTATGAAGCTGTAAGTCCCGAAAGGAGAGGTGAAAGCTGTTTTGTCTCTGTCCGCAGCAGCTACATTCACCTGATGGTACCCAGCTTTTAAGTCGATTGTAGACATATACAGAGTATGCTTGGCATCATGTAGTAGGCCAACAGTTCGTGGTAGAGGATAAGAATCCGTCTTAGAGATGGTATTCAGTTTCCTATAATCGACACAAAATCGAATAGTGCCATTTGTCTTAGTTATGAGCACAACAGGTACTGCATATGGTGACTCCCAAGGTTCTATTATACCTTCATTTAAGAGTCTATCGATTTCATTCTTCATGATTTCTTTTCATGCGGGGGACACTCGACATCGAGTGTCCCCCGCACGAAAGGTGTATAAATGTTGAAGGTGTATGTAAATGTCGAAAAAGAAGTATCTCCATGTTTTATCGGGATCCTTCTTATGTTGAACAAAGAGCTGACGGAATTTGTCTCCGTTAAATTTAAACCTTCGTAGAAGCATTTCTTTAATTTTCTTATATTATTGTGTTTCTTCAAGTTCTCGAATGATGAGAGACGCAATATCAGATGGCAGAGTACCAATTAAGTAAAGGATCCATGAGGACTCAAGCAACTTCATAATTTAGCCTGTCGATCAAAAACATTGAAAAAAATCCTAGTTCTTCTTTTTTCGGATCAAATTTTGGCAACAGAGTGCTGAAATTATTTAACTCAAAGTTAGGGAGCTGGTTAATTCCTTGTGAATTTTCAGTTGATGACTGGGCATTCATGGCAGATAAGCGCTAACATTCGAGCTGTAGTTGGAGTTTTTCTAACTCATATATTTTTGTTTTTCAACATTTTCTTTTTCAGCAGCCAAAACTTGTGCTTTTCGCACATTTTCTGCCTCTAACAACGCTGCAGCTTCTTTAGCAACAAGTTCTTCCGTAATAACTTGCAACTTACCCTTAACCAAAGGCTCATCATAATTGTCCGATTTACTAATGAGTTCTGTCAGTTGAATCACTTTAAAATTCTCTCCCACTACCAACCCAAACTCTCCCACTAGTGTTTTTAAATCTTGTTTTCGAGAGCGGCCGAAATATGCCATTGTGAAATGTTTTACACTATTAATTCCTTACACTAATAATACACACCCAAAATTCGTTTTAAATAAAAATTAATTGATTGACCAATTGTTAAAATTAAACACCTTTTTAACTCAAATAAAATCAAATAACATATTTTACAAAGATAATTTTCAATGTTTGAAAATATAATATTCAAGTGTAGAATAAAATTATAATTTATAATGTTATGTATAAAAGCACTTGTCTTATGGTAAAACAAGATTCAAGGTCAAAATAACAGTAATATTCAAACTTTTGAATTACAGAATCTGTTTGATAATGTGATAAATGTTAAGTTCAAATAAGATTTATTCTTTCACCAGAAAAGGAAAAAAAATCCGTAATAGATATTCCCTTCCGCAGAAACAAAAAAAATAGTAAAAATATTCTTCAACGCATAAAGAGAAATTATTTTTATCCTATAATAAGAGGCAAAAAATACACACATTTAAAATACACTATATTAATCATTTTCTGTAAATCAACTCAGAACCTTTGAAAGAAGGAAAAAAATCTATTTTCACCAAGAAAACATAAATCTAAAGAAAAATCATCATTTAAACACACAAAAAAAGCATAACATTAGTTATTTATTAATTCCTTCAAACACTCGGATATCGTCAGTTTCTAGAGCTAGACTAGGTAACATGTTCCCAAAACTAAACCTTTTATTTGAATGAAATTAGGAATTTAAATAGAGTTCTCACTTAATATACTAATCAAAGAAAGTATAATATTTTAACTTTAATCACAAATACAATCATTTTTAACAAGTTTCGATTCTTATTTTTTACTTAAGAACAAAACAACATTACTTGAGAACAAAATAACATTTTTGAGCTTAATTTCGTTTTAGTGACATAAATGAATAGCTTAACTTGGACCAAGAAATTTATTTTAAAACAAATGAACTCAAAATAAAACAAACTTTACTTATTTATGCAAATTCACAATTAATAATATGCAAAGTGTTAATAAGCATATAAATGCAAAACAAAGTAATATACGTGTAATCACTTTAAATAAAACAGAAGTATTTTGTATCAGGATTGATTAATACATAAATGAAAAAAAAAGAAGTAATATGCGTGCAATCACTTTAACTAAACCAAAAGTAAGTATTTTTATCAGGATTGATACAATTATTCAATCAGGACGAGACCAAAACTAGACTAAATCTAACAAAAATCACGCACGATTAAATTATCAGGACGAAAATTTAAAATTTTTTGCTATTTGTTGTTAGTATATGATAAAATTAATAAATGGTGTTCTCAGGGTGAAAACAGCACAAAAAATATTTTGACTAATCCTTCATTAACAGAAACTTCAATTCCAGTTATTCATCACTTGAATAAATACCGGAAAGGACTTAACTTAAAATCTTTAAAAAGAAGCCACGCGTTGGGCGCCAGTTGTAACACAGAAGAAAATGGAAATGAAAGAAAAAGTTATTTATTTAAGACATACACTTAATT
This sequence comes from Nephila pilipes, assembly GCA_019974015.1. Taxonomy (NCBI): domain Eukaryota; kingdom Metazoa; phylum Arthropoda; class Arachnida; order Araneae; family Nephilidae; genus Nephila; species Nephila pilipes. Next base: position 63,077 of record BMAW01043644.1, on the reverse strand, counting down.
TTACAGTTAAATACAAAAAAAAAAGGAGAAAAGGATAAAAGTCAATTATATCCATTTATAGAACCAAGCTGGTTTTGTCCCATTTCTTACGAGTGTCATTTCATCTTCATTCCTCTGTTGAAGACACAGGGAGTGGTTTTTTTTTTTTTTTCCCAGTTCGGGTAGTCA
>BMAW01043644.1:52472-62809 GCA_019974015.1 Nephila pilipes | reverse complement strand
CCAGGGGTTTTTTTTTTTTTTTTTTTTTTTTTTTTTTTTTTAGTTCTTAAAACCATCGGTTAAAATATCCTATCAATAATTGACAAATTCTGGACCAAAATCCATAACTGTATACCTTTAATTGGCAGAAATTCAGTAATAACTCTTGCTAACAAAGTTCTTCTCTATAAACAAGTAATCCGCTCTATCCTACTTTATGCTTCCCCCACTTGAAACCATACCGCGCTACCCACATTAAGAAAATACAGGTCCTTCAAAATAAAATCCTCCGCATGATTACTAACTCACCTCGGTATGTCAGAAATTCTGTCATACACAAGGATCTCAATATCTCTCCTATTACTAAACACGTCACCTATCTCTCTAGACAACAACAATCAGATAGAGACGAGTGACAGTCCGGTGGACTCTTTACTCAGTGTCATATTTGGAAGCCTTCATTTTTTTTTTTTAAATTAAAACAAGCATATTAAAATGTGCTTAATGCACCAATGAATTTAATTTTGTTTTTAAGGAAAAAACATAAAAGAAAAGGGAGAGGAAAGAGGATAGGAAAGTGAATGAATTATTTACAATAAGGATAAAATTTATCATAGATTTAAAAAAAAAATTTACAAATTTTATTGTAAGATAAGATTATAAAAAATATTTATATCACTTTTTTAGCCCCTCAGTGCCTTCGATAGACTATGTCTAATCTTCAGCAAGAGGAGAGTATTATTTTATATGATTATTTTCTTAAAAAAATTTATTATTATCGTAAAATTACAATAACTAAAATAGTTATAAATAAAATATTATTTAAACTTTTGTTAATGATGTGAAAGCTGAAGAAGGGAAAGGGAAAAGTAAAAATGGTTCTTGTTTGGCTGAGTACACAGCGGTGGACAGCAAGCTAGTTCAAGAGAGGAGAGGTAGGGATGGCGAAAGAATATTAAACAGCGATGATAAGCTGAATAGATGATGATGTAGGTCTTGGAGTGAGATGGCTGACTGAGAAAGAGTCTATTGAAGGAGTGATAAAAGAATTAATTAAAAGGGTCTGAGTTGGAATGCTAAATGTTATGGGCGAATTAGATGGAAATAATTATTGCAAGATTGGTAGGGTAGAGCATGAGTTCCTTTACTATGAGCAAAAATTAATTGGGCCCTTATTGGTAGAATACTATTATTTGCTAGTCCATTAAAGAATCTTCCAGAGAGATAGCTGATGTGTTTAATAATAGGAGGGGTATAGAGATCCTTGTGTATGACAGAATTTCTGACATACGAAGGTGAGTTAGTAATCATGCGGAGGATTTTATTTTGAAGAACCTGTATTTTTTAATGTGAAAAGATGCGGCATGGCCCAAGTAGGGGAAGCATAACATAGGATAGGGCGGATTACTTGTTTATTGAGAAGAACTTTGTTAACAAGAGTTACAACTGAATTTCTGCCCATTAAAAGTATACTGTTATGGATTTTGGCCCAGCATTTGTCAATTATTGACTGTAAATGAAGTTTGAAGGGGAGTTTGGAGTCCAGAATAACTCCTAGGTATTTAACCTCAGAGTCCCAAGAGATTCGATCATTTAAGAATTTGAGATTCTCTCTAGAAGATTCTATAATAGACTGATAAATCATAGTAACCCACTAATAAGGGCCTAATTAATTTTTGCACATAATAATGGAATTCATGCTCTACCCTACCAATCTTGCAATAATTATTTCCATCTAATTCGCCCATAACACTTTGCATTCCACCTCAGACCCTTTTAATTAATTCCTTTATTATTCCTTCAATAGACTCTTTCTCAGTCAACCATCTCACTCCAAGACCACCTACATCATCATCTATTCAGCTTATCATCAGCTTTTTAATATCCTGTCGCCATCTCCACCTCTCCTCTCTTGAACTAGTTTGCTGTCCACCGCTGTACATCCAGCCAAACAAGAGCCATTTTTACTTTTCCCTTCTTTCTTCTGCTCTCATATCATCAAAAAAAGGTATAATAATATTTTATTTATTGCTATTGTAATTTTACAATAATAAAAAAAAAATTAAAAATCATATGAAATACTACTCTCCTCTTGCTGAAGATTACACATAGTCTATAGAAAGCATTGAGGGGTTAAGAAATGATATATATTTTTATAATCATATCTTATGATAAAATTTGTAAGAAAAAAATTTAAAATCTATTAAAAAATCTCATCTTCATTTTAAATAATTCATTCACTTTCCAATCCTCTTCCCTCTCCTTTTATATATATATATATATATATATATATATATATATATATATATTTGAGGAATTCATAGGTGTAAGCTGTTGTTGTTTTAATATGCTTATTTTACTATTAAAAAAATTAAGGCTTCAATATGATACTGAGTAAAGAATCCACCGGACTGGCACTCGCCACTATCTGATTGTTGAGATCATGCAAGACTCGGGGTATATTCCATAATTGATTTAGAATTTCCTTTTTAATAAATACAATATAACCTCATATTATTCTTACAGGGTTGATTCTCAACTAAAACTAATAAAGCTAGGAGATTGCAGCACTGTTATTTATGTACTGCAAGTTTATGTGTGTGTGCGTGAAGCCAAACTAGAAGAATTATTATTATTTTGATAGTCATTTTGAAATTAGTCATAACCGTGCTGCATGTTTGTTTATTTTCTAGCAGCCACTAAATTCGATTTGTTGAATTGTGTTCAAGTATTAAATGTTGCTGTAGTAACCGTTTGTGTTTCGTTTGGTACTGATTAGATATTGATATTTTTACCCTAAAATTGATCCTATCTGAGAATATTCATCAGTAATTACTTTCTTTTCATGTTGGGTAAGTGTAATAAATAATATAGTAACGACTAATTTTTGTAATGTCTTTAAGGCACTTCGAAGCTTATATTTTCATTTAAATTTTTCATTAATATTTTAATCTGTAATCACTTCTCAAAAGTTAAAATGTTTTGTAACTGGAATTGTGTGAAGTTCAATTTCAAATCTTTCTATACGATTTTCATAATTTGAAGAATAATCTTATTAAAAGTTCTCTTATCTTACGACTTGCATATAAACATTAGATGGCTAAATTAATTTATCAGAAATTAGATAAAGAGTTTTTATAACACAATTTTAAATTATAATATTTTGTATTTTTTTAAATGAAAGCGCATGATAATAATTGTCTTCAAACTTAAATCAATCGTTTATAAGCAAGTGTACAAAGAAAAAAAAATGCAAATCATATTCTGATATTTTTAGTTATAAAGTGAGTATTTTTTTTTTTTTTAATTTACATCCCTTGAATTTAAAAAAAAATATATTAAATTGTAACTGAAGCATAAAAAGTGTATTAAAATGATACAGACTGTGTTTCATGAAATGGAAATGATGAAACAATATCTTTATTACAAAACTATACCTGTGCAACTTTGTGAGCTAACATGATTTTAAATTAAACCCTTGAATTTGGTAAGAAATTATAGCAGCATTTGTAAACAACTTTATAAAAAAAATATTCTTTTTCACATTCTTACCTATTTAAATTTATGTTACATTTGAATGATACATTTTTTTTTTTTAAGAATTATTATTATTTGAAGCTATTTAATATCTATATAATTTATGTTTTCAAATTAAGTAATTTTTCAGCTTCCTTTGCAAAAAGACTGGAGATTTTTTTATATCTTATTTTATTAATGGATCATTCATTTAAGAAAACTATAACATTTCATTTGCTCTTGGAAAGTGAAATATCTAAGTCTCTAAGAAATTAAAATTATTAGAATTCTTTTTCTCCTTTTAAACACAGTTTTATAAAAGAAGTTTGTTTTTTAGATCAATACTTTCTTCTTGATATATTTTGAGAAGAGTGGGTAATTTTTTGTTTAACTAAAGTAAAAAGAAAGAGAGAGTGAAAAAAAAGGTAATTCTAAAAATGTGTTCTTTAGAAGAATATTTTAATGTAAGATCTGAGAAAAAGATCTTTGTTGAACTAAAGGTTCTAAAAAATTTATTTGTTTGTATATGGAAGTATATCTTTTCTTTCTCTCTCTCATGCAGAAAATAAAATTGAGGAAAATCATTGATTCTTTATTTTATAAAATCATTTTAAAACTTTTTTTTTTATCAAAATGCACTTTATATCATAAATTAAAATTATGTTAAAATCTCTCATAGTGCATGTTCTATTCAGATCTTAATGCTAATTTAAGCTCGTAAATTGACTGAAATATCAGCTTGGAATTTTTTAAAAATTGTTTTATATGTTACAAATTAAAAAGTGATTTATTATTGTTTACCTTTTAAGCTGTACTTCTTGTCTTCATTTACTTAACTATTATTTATTAATTTAGAATTTTTTTTTTAATTTCCTGTGTATATGTATGCATATGTAATGATTTCACTAAAAAATAACTTAATTTTCTAATTTTTCCCATACTATAACTCACAATAAAAAGTTCATTCTTATTTTCTGATACGATTTCAATTTGTCCTTTAATTTTCGCAATCACCCACTTGTAAAATTGGCCAAATCAATTTTCCCATGGTCGTAAATCTGTGGGGATAATCTCTACTAGACTCTGCATCTCCAGTAGAAGTCCCTTTGAATCTCTTCATCCAATACCATGTGAGTAACACATGATCTAAAGAAATCCCACCTTATAAATTCAAAAAGAGGTAAAATTCTCTACCTTTTACTTCAGTCACGAAGGTCGAAGCTGCACTGCCCATCTCCAAAAAATGTGTACTGTAACTCATGAAATCTGATAGCATTCATCATCTGTTTGTAAAATTGCCTCTTTCTCATCAAAAGGAATAAACTTACTTTTCTGAACTGATGATCTCATTATAGACATGAATCTTTTTGCCATTTTTACTCATCCATTAAATTTAGTCCATTATATATGTATATATATATTAGAATACCATGAGTATCTTCTGATAGTTATATATTCTTTGAAAATATCCACATGCCATATCTAAAAACAATGTATCAAATTAGGTTTTGCAAAAAGTTATTCACAATGAATATAAGAGTTTTGTTATATACTTTCTGATCAAGGCATGTTTTATTACAAATGTTTTTTAAAAAATACACCTCAAGAATTAATTGTATAATAATTATTTTTATTTATTTGTATATGCAATAGGTCTGTAACCATGTGTGTTACTGAGATAGTTCAAGTATTAGAAGGCCATACTAGTGATGTAATGGGTTGTGACTTTTTTGGCAACTGCCTAGCAACTTGTTCAGCTGATAAAAGTGTTAGAATATGGTTCCAGAAGTCTGAAACACAGGAGAAAGAGTCTGAAACACAAGAGAAAGAATCTGGAAAAACAGATTTTAAAGAAGCTGAATTTTCTCCTTTGCTTAGTCATACTTATGGTGTTAATTGTGTCCGTTTCTCTCCATTTGGAACTCTTTTAGCATCGTGTTCTACTGACGGGACAGTAATTCTCTGGAATATTCAGGTGAGTGAGTGATTTTGTAATAAATTTCTGTGGCATATTTTATGCCTGCTCATATTTTAGAAAGTTTTTTTAAGAAAAGGAAATTGTGATTGCTATTTAAAATAAAATTTTATTATATGTATAATATTTCAGTTTTCTGGTTTAAAATATTTAAAATTATTTTTATTATTTACTTTATATTCATACAAATATATCAAAATCCTTTTCCAGATGACTTAAAATACATAAGAACATTCTATATTTTTATATATATATACACAACTCTTTTTTACACAGTAGATATGTTCCTTAGAAAATCGTGCAAATACATACAACAAATGATAAATTTGGGGATATGTTCCACAACTTTAAAAAATTGTGTGAGATGAAAAAACAAATATTTTCTCCAAAAAATGTTCAAAAAAGTTATAATGAAATCCATATTACATATTTATGAAACAAAAACAATTCATTTTTATTACAAAAATTATTAATATTAATGTGCATTGAAAATTCAGTCCTTAAGTACAACATATAAAATTTTTAATTGAAATTAGAAATAAGAATATATTTTGGCAACTATTCATCACTACTTGATAAAAAGTTATTTATTACAGACTGGACCAAAAATATTGTCGTCTGTAGATATGTCTAGCATAACTGTTGGGTTGGATTCAAATTAAGAATTTCATTTGTTATTAAGGGCCTCTGTTAGTTTTTTTGTTATAAATTCTGTTATCAGCAGCTGTTTTTTTTTTTAGTTCCTCAAGTTGCTTATATAATTCTTGATATCCAGCTACATGAAACACGAAGATTACATTGAAATTTTAATGCCAACTCCATGTCAGGATCATGAGTAAGAAAATGTTGTTCCATACTTGGAGCAAATATCAACTCCTCACGAATTGAATCAGCCATTAATAGCTGGACTTCACCTTTGACTTCTTTATTATCATAAACTTTCATAAATTTGATAAAATTGTCCTCATCCAAACAACTTTCTCGCATCAATTGATCGATGGCAGCCATTTGCCAATTGCATTTGATAAAGTTATAATTTCAGAACACACTGCTGTTTTTTTTTTTTTTTTTCTACAAATATTCTACTCTTGATACATGCTGGCAAAAAAATTTCCAACTAGCATTTAAAGTTGTAAATAGATCAGCCATCATCCATGCCTTTTTATTTGCCATCAAATGAACTAGAAGTTTTAATGTTCTTATTTGTTAAAGCTTTTATCATAAGGGATTTGTTGATTAACAGAGGCTTTAACTTTTTTATCACCAGATGCATTACCATAAAATAAGAACATCACTTGATCTTTGGTCACTTTAAAACCACTAGCTGTTTTTTTAGATTTTGCTATGTTTCAGGCATTTTCTTTCAGAATAAAACCATTTTGTCGACATTAAATATTTGATTGGAAGTATAACCACCTTGTTCAAGTATTTTTGCTAGTTTCATATGTAAAGCTTTTTGCAACATTTTTGTCTGCTGATGCTACTTCTCCTTTTATATTTACTTAGGGAAATTTGTGTCTTTTTAGAAAACCTATCAGCTATCCCTCACTTGCATTAAATACCAGTTTCTTCATTGCTTAAAGACTTGTTGATGGTTCGAATTCTTGAAGTTGGTTGTGTATCCTAAGTGCTTTCTCTGGTATAATTTTCATATCAATATGTATTCTTTTTTTCGGTAAATCTGCTATCCAAAACACCATATATTTTTCCGTTTTCTCTAATATAAGATTTTGATTATAAGAAGGTGTTTTTGGAACTGATCTTCAATTCAGTAATTATTGATTGCCAAATGGAATTCTCATTTATTCTAATTGTTCTTTTAGACGCTTTGCTTAAACCAAAAGCATTACCAATGCATCTCTTTAGACAGTCTAAGATTTTTATTTTAGTTTCTAACGAAAGTGCTTGTCTTTTCGGAATGTTTTGTTGTTTAGGCATTTTACTTATAAAAATGAAGTAAAATAATATTGCTTATAGAACACTTCTAAACTGAAAAAATTTAATACAATATTACCTTTTTAACCTTTTGAAGATGAGCACTTTCAAGAAAATGTTGTTGAGAACAGGAATTTTTGCTGGATTACTTATCCCCTTTTCTGTCAATGATTAATAGTTCTAAGTGCCATCTGACAAAAGGGTCTGATAAAATGTTGGAGGTGGACACTCACAACAAATTTGTAAGAAAGAAATTGCACACACGTCTAACATCAATAAACTATATGCAAATCAAGAAGGAATGTGACATTTGTGAAAGAATAGTGCCCCTGAAAGCAATGATCTTGTTCCAATTTGATCTTTTATAAGGTTTTCTTTAGGAGATTGCACCTGGCACTTTCTGAAAATTTACTCTTAGACATTTCACTGTGCAGATTTAAACATCCAGATGAATAGGATTGGAATGGTTAAACACAAAAGATTTATTGACGTTTTATCTGATGTAGGAATTTTAACCCTGTATTGTTTGCAAGGAAAGGAAAGAAACTGCAAGTGCATTTTTACAACAATCAGGTAAAGAAAAAAGTAATAATAAAATTTGGATATTCCCCGTAACTCCAGGAATACAAAGTAAACAAGCCATGAATTAGATTAAGTTACTAATAAGTATGTGGACATAAACTGAATGACTTCTGACCACACTGTCAATATTGGATTTATAGAAGTAGGAGGATTCATGCCAGAACAAACAATTCATGTAAAAATGTGTATTTGTTCTTATTGATGAATTGAATTTTGATCATGTGTTATTTCAAAATTGGATAAAAAAAGAGTTGCGTAATATATATGTATACATACTCATTAACTTTAAAACACAAAATGGATACATTATTGAGAAATTAAAAGTGAGATATGCTAACATTTTGTAATTTAATTTGTTCAGAACAAATAAGATTTTTTTTTTTTTTTTTTTTTCCCCATATGAGCAAAAAAAATATGTCTAATAAAATGATCTGTCAAAATATTATATTGCAATATAACTGAATAAATAGTTTTAAAGTATTGATGATTCAAAATGAAAGATTCACATTTATTTTATTGTGATACCATACAGATTTTAGTAATTTGTTTTTCTTTTTAATGAATTATATATTCTTTTATCATTTAATATTTAAACATTTTATTAAGATAGAATACTCATACTTCACTTTTTATTGCAATATGCACTTGGCTGAAGGCTTTCCTAATTTTGAAAATGAATGAAATATTTAATTATTTATTACGATTATTAATGTTATTTTGCTACTAATAAAAACTAAGCTAAAAAACTAAGTTAAGTCAGAAAACTAAGTTAAGGATTTTTAACATCTACAGTAATATAAAAGCTTATGTGAGTAATGCTTTATGTTATTAATATGAGAAGCTACTTAAAATTATAATTTTTATGTCTTGTAAAATGAAAATATAGATTTAAAAAATAGCACTACAAAAAATTTGTGTGTCTGCAAATGTATGTGTGGGTAGTGTTTTGCAACAGTCTGCATCAGAATCCATTGGTCAATGATTACAATTTTTTAATAGTAAAACAACATGAATTTTTTTAATCGATGTCAAAAGGCATTTAAACTTAATTGATGGGAGAATTTAATCTAAATTTTAAATAACTATGGGATTTTATATTCACAATTATGTGGAAATAGACAATGAAAAGAAAACATCATCTTAAGCCATTGGCAAACTTATATTACCAATCAGGAGAGTGCAATCATTAAATTCTCTGTTACTGTATTTATATCAAAATGAAATACTTTTAATAAAGAAGTTTGTGGTATTGGTATAAAAACTTAAATGAAATGAGTTTTCAACATTTTCTGTCTCAATATTTAAATTACTTTTTATTTTTAAATTTCGTTTTTCTCTATTTGATTACACTATTAGTTATTTCTGTAAAATAAACACATATACCTTCTAAAATATACTAAATAAAGTTAATAATATTTTTGAGAATTTATAAGGATTTGTATTCCTTTATCAGTTTCTTTGTGTGTGTGCGCGCACATGCCTTTAAACTATAAAAAAAATTTGATGTTTGAATTCAATTAATACTATCTACTACAGGATATTGAACTATCTACTACAGGATATTGAACTATCTACTACAGGATATTGAACTATCTACTACAGGATATTGAAAAGGTTGTGATAATCAAGCTTATACAATGTAGAAATCCAAAGAGGATTTGCCATAATAATTTCTGGTAGTTAGAAAACAGCTGCTAGTAGCAGGCAATAACCCCTTAATAAAATTGCAAATTAATATTGTTTTTGTTTTCTCCATGTTCCCTAAACCATTCTTTCAGTATTTTTGTTTCATTCTTAGAGTTATGTTTATCTGTTAAAGCTTCATTTGATGGTGTTATAGATGGAGGATCAATAAGAGAGCAAGTATTGTTAAAAACTGAACATCTAAAACATGGATTTGAACAAATATTGTGATATATTTTTTTTTTAAATTAGGAACAAATAATTAATTTGAACTTTAGATATGTCTTTAAATGACTTTTTTAGATTTATAAATTCCATATAAATACCAGGGGGGTGCCAGCTCAGATGTCATCCTCGTCACTTGACCAAAGTTCAAAATTACAAGGTCTGTCGCCAATGCCCTCATGTTGCTTCTGGTGCGACATTAATAAAACCAACCAATCTAAGAAAAAAATATTCTAAACAGCTTTCTATTATTTAACTTGTATGACCAATTTCTAATAACTGAGCATATTTTAGCTCATATGGCTATTTTCACTTAGAACTATTTATTTTTCTCAATTAAGGGTGTTTTTTTTTTTTTTTTTTTTTTTTTTTTTGGTTTTTGGGGGGGGTGGTATGCGTGTTTTTGAGTATTAAAAAAATTTTTTTTTTTGTTGTTTGGAAG
>BMAW01043644.1:0-52372 GCA_019974015.1 Nephila pilipes | reverse complement strand
TTTTTTTTTTTTTTTTTTTTTTTTTTTTTTTTTTTTTTTTTTTTTTGCTCTTTGACTCATTCTGAATATGACTTATTTATGCTATATATCAAATTTATGTATTTCTTGATTCTCAGTGTCACCTAACTGAATTATTAACATTGGCCGTTTCTTCTTTGCAGTTAAAGTGCCATATTTGTGATAAGTTATCAGACAATGTGTTATATGAGAGACCTTTCCAAACCTATTAATCTCAGACAGAATGTTTTAAAATTGCTTACAGATCCTGACTCATCCAAATTAGGGCAGTAACTTAATTAAATCAATAGAATTGAGCAACAAACCTCTCATTTATGCTACATCCCAATCTCAAAAGTGGAAATATCTGCTTTGGCTATCTTTTTAGAATTAAATTTAAATTCTCTCTCTTCTTCCAAAAATCATTTTATGGAATAATGAGTCATTGCTCTCCAATTTCACATGCATTTTAAAAGTCTCATATAGCATAAAGCGAAAGCAAGAGAATGAAATATGAATTCAGGTGTCATCTTAATCACTTGACGTATATTCAAAATTTCAAAGCTCATTTTTTTATGTATGTATATTAAGATATTGATATTTTTTAAAAAAATAAATCTGAACTGTTACCGATAAATAAATCAACTATTCCTAATGTAAGTTTTCATTACTCAAAAACTTTGTAAAAAATTATTCTTTAACATAATTCATAACATTTTTAACCTAATTTGTATTATATGTGATTTATGTTTTAAATATCAATGAGGACTTTAATGTCATAAAAATAACTTATTATTAATTTGCTTTAGTTTCTGTAATAATTGCTTTAGGATGGTGAAAAACTGGGCGAATTAAAACATCTAAAAGGTTCTCCAATTCGAGTCTGTTCCTTTTCTTCTACATCAGCTATGTTTGCAACTGGTGGGGATGATGAAAAGGTAGTATTGTGGGATATTGCTACAAAATCTGTAATTAGGTAATAAGTTTTTCATGATTTTTTTATACAAAGAGTATTTAGAAAGTGATAGGATGATTGCATTGATCATTTTAATATACTTTTTGACATAATTATATCGTTTCTTAAAATTTAATTTAGTGTACAAAATATTTTATACTATTTTTTAAAAATATTCCTTGTTAAACTGCATAAATAAATATTAGTTTATGAAACTTATTCAAGGCATTGTTTTTTTATATATATGTTATGGTTAAAATGGAGGTAAGATAATGATTTATATTTTTTCTCTGACTTTTTTGGCCAAACAATTGTAGTGCAATCATGGAAACATATACTATTGCATTTTGCACATAATTGCATTTGTTTTTTTTTAAATTTGAGAAAAGGCCTTACAAATCTAGTTCTTTGTAATCTGTATTCAGATTTTCACAATACCATTTACTACAGCATGCATAATTTTATAAAAATCCTTAATAAGTATACTTTATTTGCCTCTTTAGTCTTATATTGAGTGAATTTTGTCTATTACTAAAGTCAGAGATTTTTGAACTTTTAAACCAAGTTTGTCTGTATCAAGGCCATGGAAAACTAGAAATACACTCAATATAACCTATATTTGCCAAAAAGATAAACAGTCATGTTTTATGTTGTTCTTGTTTTCAATTCATTTCTCTCTAGCTATATATAGCTCATTATATAATTTTATGAAGTGTTGTTTCAAACATTTCTATATTTTTACTTTCTTACTCCTAATACCCCTTACTTGAAATCTTTGATCCATTGTATTTGATAATGATCCAAGTCTAGTTTTAAGCGTGCTGTTTATTTTATAGTAAAGCAATCATGGAAACATGTACCATTGCATTTTGCACATAATCGCATATCTCTTATTTACTCTGATTTTCTAATAATTTAGACACCCCATATTACTTTTTATATTTTTCTCATATTATTGTGAACTCTGTTTTCTCAAATGCTCCAAGATACTTAAGATATCTAGTTCTGTTAACTTAATGTATTATCCCGTTTATTGGCTTAGAGTATTGGAAGGTCATGAAGCAATGATTACAGCATTAGCTTTCACTCCTGACAGTGCCTTTTTACTTTCTTGTTCCACTGCTGGTGACATAATGTTATGGGATGCTCGCTATGGTCATGGGAAATGCTTAGCTTCTGTCACAAATGCTCATGATTTGGGAATCCTTGGTTGTGATTCTAGTCCAAGATATGAAGCTGTATGTATGTATTTTAAGCTTATTGTATTTATCTAATACAATTTCAAATTTAGTAATTTTTATTTTTCACTCGAATTTTGAAAATATGAAATTTTTAAATTGTCATATAAATATTTTTGAATAAATTAAAAATAAAACCTCATTCTAGTAAATATTTATGATATTTATGTATAATGATTTGAATTTTTTTAATGAATGTTGTCACTCATTGCTGCATATGTTTCCTCCCCCCCCCCCCCCTTTTTTTTTTTTTTGCATTATATGATCCTACCAAACTAATCATTTTAGAGCATATATCTCGATTGGAGTTTTATCTTATTTTAATTCTGTTCAATTATTAATATGATATTTTCATTTTCAGTGGGAGTAAATGTGTCTTCAAGTTTTAAAATTTTAAAAAAAATTAACTATAACACATCAATCAATAACTCCCGAGACTAACCCAGAGATGGCGCTCGTAGTAAACCAGTAACCAGGTCTTTCTAGAGTACTAACCTTTGCTTGAAACGTGTCAAAATTTTAAGTCGATCGGACCAGAAACAGCTGAGTTATCGAGGTTGGAGTAAAGTCGTTTTGTAGTTTGTTTAAAAAATGGAAAAAACCCGAGTTTCGTGTTCTGATAAAACATTGTTTTTTAATGGGTAAAAACACCGTGCAAGCGAAACAATGGATTGAAAAATGTTACCCGGACTCTTGTCCATCAAAAGCAACGATTTGTCGGTGGTTTGCCGAGTTTAAACGTGGTCGTACCGACACAAATGACGCGGAACGCTCGGGTAGACCTGTGGAAGCCGTTACACCGGAAAATGTGAGTGAAGTGACAAAAATTATAATGAAAGATCGTAAAGTGAAACTCCGTGAGATTGCTGAGATGACACAGATATCATATGGAAGTGTATTTACTGAAAAAGGTTTTTTGAAGTGAAGTGAAAAAGGTTTTTTCCAAGTGGGCGCCGCGATTGCTTTCGATGGAACAAAAACAGCAACGAGTCGATGATTCAGAAAGCTGTTTATCGCTATTTACTCGCAACAAAAAAGATTTCTTGCGAAAAAAAAAAGAAAGAAAGAAAGAAAAATTTGGGGGAAAAAAAAGAGATTTGGAAAAGCGTTGGAACGATTGTATCACCCTAAAAGGTGATTAACAAAAGGTGTTATGTTGATGAATAAAAAAAAATTTTGCAAAAAAAATGTTGTTTTCAATGTTAGTCTCGGGAGTTATTGATTGATGTGTTATATATAAGACACAAAAACAATTACATTTCTCTAGTGTGTTACTTGGCTAATTATTATCTTAGAAATTATTTTTGTACAATACAGTAATTGCAAAGAGAAAAAGGAAATTTTAGATAAAAATGATTTTTATTTTAATCCAATAATTACTTTACTCAAATCTTGCATTTTCTCAATGTTGCAGTAAATAAGCATATGTAAAAATAAATACTTACATTATTATTGATATACTAAAAAGAATAGAGATTTCTAGAAAATTCAAAAATGTCCTCAACTCTTTAACTTATTTGCTGTACTTTTATGAATCACATTTTTTCAAATAAAATATTTTTTTTTTAATATTTTAATATAAAAATGCTGCTACAACTATGTTACATTCATCAAAAGTAAATCCAATGACTTTTCTATTTTTTATATTGTGAAAATTGTGTAAGTTAAGTATGTTTTCATATTTCTGAATCAAATAAGTCTGTGTAATTATGATAATTCCCCAAATCTATAATATATATATGGGAGGGGGCATTTAATATAAGTTGTACTATTGTTCCTGACTTTTGTAATATATCTGTTTAGTAATTAATTGATCTTTGAATTTTAAAGCCTTGCTTCTTTAATATTGGGAATGTGTGTGGTTAATTTTATTCAGAATGATTAAATATTTTTATTACTATTCCTTTGCTATATTTTCATATTTTTCTATATCTACTTTTAATCCTTGAATTTTTGAAACAGGCTGTTGAAGGAAATAATTTTCAAGCTACATCCCGCTAAATTGTTTAAGAGTTTAATATAGAAAAGTGATATTATACTGAAGCTATTACATGTATATCATAATCCGTGAAATGTATTCTGTTAAGATTATTTAACAATACCTTGGAAATTAATATGTAGCTTTTAAAATAATAATGTTTCATGCGTGCAATTTATCTTACAATTTTAAAAAAAGAATAATTTGTATTCTTCAAGTTACATATTTTTTACTATGATGACATTGCAATGCTTTAAAGGTACATCTTAACAAACAATTGTATAGAGTGTATACATATCTTATAATTTATAAGGGCTTTATATGAAAAAAAAATTTAATTATTCATTTCCCTTCTAATACCCTAAGTTAATTCCTGAAATATCTAATTTGAATTATCATAATCTCTGATGAGTTAAATGTCTTGGTTTTCTCTATGGCACTTGGATATACTCGGTCATCTTCTGGTTTTTTTTTTTTTTTTTTCCCTCTTTATATTTTTTCTTGCTTTGGAGCATTCTAGATATGCATGTGTTCCAATTTTCAAAAGTTCTTAGTTTTTACTTGAATCTTCTGTCTTTTGCTATTAACTGTTATTGTTACAACAAATTATTAATTGGACTTGAATAAATTTATAAAGCTAAATGACATATTTCTTTTCTCCTAACACAAAATATATATTTCATTACAACTAAATTTAAAAAAAAAAAAAACATTATTTAAATTGTTTTTATATTTTCTTTATTATTTCTAATTTTGATTAATAGGTATGAATACTTTTTAAATCTGATCATATAAATTTGTTATCTTTATTTTCAGTTATTTAGAATCGAGTAAATGGTGTGTGTATTTTCCCTCTTAAATATTTCTTAATTTGTATTTATAAAATGCTTGTTTCATCTTTCATCACAACATGCATTTATATAATATGAATAATTATTATTTATTTTAGCTGAAAATGGCTTTCTTACTGGAAACTATACTATAGCGACATGTGGTAATGATGATCTTGTGAAAATTTGGTCTGTTGAAACCAATTCTATCAAAAAAATCTCTCCAATAATAATATTAGAAGGGCATACTGGAAATGTTATAGCTTGTCGTTTTTCCTTTGATGGAACAATATTAGCATCAACGTAAAACAAACTTCTTTATTATTTCTTAATCTTAAATTTGTTTCAAAAGAAAAAAGTGCAAAATATGTATAGTTTAATTTTTTATACTTTTTTAGGGGTGGTGATAGAGTTATTTTCCTCTGGAATCCGGTAAAGAGCTTTTTTTTATTCACCCTATCTTAGAATAACTATCTGAATGTTCTTCATTATTACTAAATTAATATGCATTATTATATTGTGTTTATCCTTTAGAAATACACATATGTCATATTAAATTTTGCATTGCTAAGTTTTGAAAAATACGTTTTTAAGTATTTATGAACTAAATTGATTTTTATGTTTTGTCCTTTTTTTTCTATTTTACTTTGCATTTTTATAATTCATAACCATACAATTTAATTATATCACACTTTTATTGATTTAATATATCCTAATTCAAAATTTCCACTTAAGGGCTTGTGAAAGACAAATATTCATTCAATCATTTCATGAAAAAAATTATTTAAAACTTTTAATTAGCTGAATTTAGTAGCTGTAGAAAATTTAACAACAGTAAATAACTTTTTTCAGATTAGGTCTGTGAATTTTCATTGCTGCTATAATTTCTATTATCTCTGTGTTTTAAACCGGCTTTATAAAATAATTTGTCATTATATTCTTTGTATTATTTTTGGGTTGTGAATTATCAGATACTGTCTCTAGTTAATCTGTTTATAAATATTCCCATTCAATCATCCAGAAGCCTTAAAATTATTCAGAAAAAAATATTTTGTTTCCCCAGTCCCCCCCCCTTTTTTTTTTTCTTCTTCTTTCTACTGTAATACATTGTTGTGAACAGCAATGGAAGCAAACATAAGCTGTATAAACATATGTTACCCCTTTCCTTTAACACCCATGAGACATTCTCCAAAATTCTATTTTTCCTTAATGTCAAAATCTGTATATTTGTTACAAACTATGATTGAGCAATTTATTAGTTTGGAAATGACACGATTTCTCGTTTTACATTTTTATTTCTTTTTTTTTTTTTTTTTTTTTCCTTCCAAATAATTGCTTTTTATTTAGAAATTGTTTTCTTTTCATTTTGAATGTTCAGGTCTTTACAAACTTTTTGTAGCCAATGGATAAAAAACAAACAATATTTTGCCATAAGTGTAATGTTTTTTGAAAAATGCTGTTATTAAAATGTTAAAAATTCGAAACAATTCTATGAAACTTTTTTTTTTTGACATTTGTTGGAACTCTAGGTATACTAAAATTGCACATGCAATTAAAGAATTTTCCTTCTCTTAAGACCCTTGATTATTTTTTTAAATATATTCAGAGATAATTTTTTGAAATTCTTATTAAAGAAGTGCATAAATTTTTGTCTTTTGTAGTTATTTTTATGAATGTGTAGAAATTTTTGTAATTTGTCTAAAAAGTATTTTTACATTTTTTTAATGTTCATTATTTTTTTAACTTTGATAATTTTTTTGCATGTCAGAAAAAAATGTATCAAATATTCCAGCTCATTTTATTTTTCTTTAGAAAACTGGAGAAGCTATACGAAAGTTAGAAGGACACAACAGGTAACAGGTTACAATAATAATTTTCTATGTAATTTATGTATATACCAGACGTTTGTGAAAGTAAGTTAGATTTTAATTTTAAAAAAAGGGCAATTTTGTGTTATTTTGCCCCAAGGCAAAAAATCCACAAGCAACCCTGCCTATCCCAAAGCACAGTACATATAATTTTGAGTGCTGAAATTATTTGCTCAAACTTCACTTTTTTTAGTTATGTTGAATGCCTCCATTCTATGGATTGCCTTTTTTATTCCAGTGTCACATGAGCCATACATGTTTCATCCCCAGTGACAATTTGGTTAAAAAACTTGTCACTTTTTTCACTGTTCTGTGCAAAGGAAGTCAGTATTACCTATATGATTGGTTTTGTGCATCTTAACATTTTTAATACCCATCATGAGCACAACTTCCGATAATTTTAGTGCTTTCCCTCAATTTCATAAAGAACACGTTTTGGAACTAGTGGAAACTCTTTAGTTGGAAACACAATTGTAAAGCATCTGTTTTCTCAAACTTTCACATTAACTTCCCGCTCTTAAGTCTTTAGTAATGACATATTCGCCCACTATGCCCCTCATCATGAACATTAAGTATGGTCATTGTTAAATGCTCTAAACCATTTATTATGTACCATTCCATTAGTCATAGTGTTTCTTAATTAATTTGCTGATAAATTTTAGTCTTTTGAATACAGAAAACGACTCACGGCTTATATTTTGTAATCGGCTGGATTTTCAATCGTCTGAAGCGTTTTAAATAGGCACAAACAGATATAAACATGGATAAATACTTTCGTTTTGGCCTCTGTGACTAATTAACAAGTATAGGTACTCAGCATACATGCCCAGAATATAAACATGTATATATTGATATTTTGTTTAAATATGCTGACATTAAGTCAAATATTTAATCCTTTTGTTTGTATGAATTATTTAGAATATATATTCGTGTAAAATTGTACATATATTTATTATTTTCCTTGTAAATTTTGTAGTTCTCATTTGTAAATTATTTAGAGGGCTGTCAGGAATCATTTGATGTCAGGTAATATTTGAATTGTTAAAAATTTATTGTCTTTGACTCTATTGGAAAACAATAATCCACCAAGCAAAAATAGGGAGAGCAATTATTTTACACGCACCTTTTTTTACAGTTTCTATGCTCCAATCACACAAAAACAAATAATTATACTATTTACAAACTAAACAAGGCTTCCAAACAGCTGATTTTTTAACTTAACCCGCTTTTGTGGTCAGGAGAAATTACATCACAACACCAAATAACCTGCCTTACACAGTCAAGATCTAAATGTACTCTGTATTATTATCCATGAACCCGTGTGCTCTTGCTTACACAAGACAAGGCACCTCCTGGCGATTTCCGAATAATTTATTTCCAACAGACTCCTGTAACATGTAGTAGTTGGAATCTATGGCTACCAAACCAAAAAATTAATAAAACTGGAATATTTCACTTTCTAAAAAATGGTGATTCACGTGTATATAAAATATGAAGTAAAAAAAAGTTATTAATGTCTTCTCTAAACAGGTAGTCATAACATCATCCTAATAAAAGATTATTCCAATTGCTTTTGGAGGGAACCATAGTTGGCGTGTAAAGCAGACTTGTGTGTTATCGAATTTCATGTTAACAGGGTCCATTTGTATTACAAAAACTCTACGTTTGGGGATCTTAGCTCAAATGTCTATTTAATTTACTCAAGTGTTCTTTCAATTAATAATGATTCATTCAAAAATCACTTATTGTATTTCATAAATCTGTATATTTCTATATTAAAGTATTATTAAATATTTTATTATTTATTAATGAGATGAATTGGGGCAATCTTTAAAAATTGCGATGGTTTTTTTCAGTTCAGATTATTTCATAAAGATGCAGTAATATAAATCAAATTTTTTAAGTTGTTGAATAGTTAAATGTTGAATAACTTAATGTTGAATAGTTAAATCTTATTCATGTTTACCTGAAAGATTTTTTAAACTTTGACAGTTTGTTCTGTTTTACTTGCCTTATAGATAAAATTATTATTATATTTATTTTGTTAATATGAAGCAGGGTGTTCGTGAATGGTAAAGTGACTAATAAATATTTTAATTTACATATCATCTCAATATTCAATGCCTATTGGAGCAATCCTCATGCATACCCAACAAAGGAATATTAAAAGGTTTTACTTAACTGACTACTATTGTAGTGGATCTGAGTCAAGATCAAATCAGTATCATTGGTAGTATAATTCCCTGTTTATTAGCTACTCTTCCTTCATCCTTCTATCAATCTATTTTATTTCCGTCTCTTATCCTTTTTCTTACTAGACCTCAATTTATGCTAGAACTTTGCTTCACATAATTGGATGTTAAATTGAAATAGTGTCCATGAAATGTCTATATGGACAGCTGAAAAGAAATAAGCTTCATATCATTACAAAGCTAATTTTGATACTTTGCAGAAAGTATATTTGAGTTCAACTACAAAGTAAATCAAACCAAACAAATAAAATCTCAATGTCAATTTATTTGTTATTCATTCATTTTATTTATCAAAACCTCTATGTCTTATATAGAATTAAAACATAAATTTAAGATAAACATACAAAAAATAAAGAAATATCTAATCTTAGTTGTAAATGTGTTTTGCAAATATTTTTAATTGTTTACTACTTGACTATATGCTTTATATGAGCTCATTAGGAATAAACAGTTTTAGACCAATTATTTTTAGCTAGTATACCAGATATAATGACTGTATGCAGGTAAATCCAAGACTAGCAACATAACTAGAGCACTCTTTATTTTAAGAATTGTGAGACATATCATAAAGTGTTTAATAATCTTTGAACAAAAAAATTGTGCATTTTGGATGATATTATATGGTCACTATTTCAGTGTATTATTTCAATAAGTTGACTCGTTATATATATATACTGATCATCTGATAGATTCAATAAAAAAAATTAATTCAATTTTTCAAAATTAAAATCTGTTGTTTCTTCTTTATGAAAATAACATTTCATCATGATTTGAATAAATTTTTCCAATGTAATAAGTCGATGCAGTGTCAGTGTAATTTTCTGTCAAAGAAATCATATAAATATGTTACTTTAGTATTTGGAGCATTGAATTATTGAAATTACCATGATTGATTTAATGAATTGCTTATAGCTAATATCTTTTATTATATGTATATATTCTTGAAAAATGTTATTAAGGAATTTATTGCAATATTAAGATATATATATGTTTTCTAGGTATGTCACATGTTGTGCTTTTTCTAATTCAACACTTTTAGCTACAGGCTCTAATGATAAAACTGTTGTTTTATGGTCTTTGAACATGGAGGAACTATTTAGTTCAGTAACTGATGTATCCATTGACAAAGTAAAAAAGCATCATATTGACTACCTTCACAAAAGAAGTTTTTTATCATGGACTGTAAATGATGTTGGTGATTGGCTAAAATCTCTGGAACTAGAAAAATTTACTGAAATATTTCATGCAAATTCAATTGATGGTAAAGAGCTTATGTATTTAAACCATGAGAATTTACTGAGTATTTTGAAAATAGGTTAGTAAATTATGTTTTCCTTTTTTTAATTTTGGTGTAGTATTTGCTACCCAATTAAAGTTAATTCATATGAAGGTTTTAATACTATTAACAGGGTGTATTCAAGGTCTGAAATTGAGAAATACTGCAAATTTTTAAAAGAGGTATTTTGTTTCATCCAAAAGTGTAATTTTGTTCAGAGGATGACCGAAACTTTAGAAAAAAATGAGTTTCATTTGCACTACAGTAATTTTCTTCTCAGAAAAATAATTTCTACTTACTACAATTCTTCTTTAATGGTTTTGTAATTGTTGGGTAATACGTGAATAATTGAACAAATAGGCATTCAGTACAACAGTTGGAATCCAAAATGCAAGTAGAACTTACCCCAAGTTTTTATTATTCCTTTTGTTCCATTCAACATAATGGGGGGGGAGGGTTAAGTTGGTTTTGAATGCCAAATTTCATAAATGTTAAAACAAATAATTTCAGTAACCACTCACTTGTACTTATGAAAATACTCAGCAAGTACCTGAAAGCTTCAAATATTGCTAGTGCTCTTGCCCTGCTGAATAATAGTTTCTAAAAGCTAAAATTGCTTTCTTTAAGAGCTTTCTAGAAAAACCATTTCCCCTTTTTAATATTAACTTGAAATAAGATACTGTATGCTTTGCATTCTGTTAGGTTGTTGATGATGTTTATAAGAGTTTTCTCCTCTCCCATCTATTTTTCCTTTAAATTACATATTGGCAAAATTTGCTGGTAATATTTTATCTAAATGATCTCAGCATATGGGAATTAAAGATATATATATTTGTTCTGAGGATATGCTTCAAATTCAAATTCTAGATATTTGCTGAGTCGTAACAAATGTAATAATCTCTTGCCACATATGTATAAACTTTTCAAAGCATCATCTAAAATGAAGTATTATAGAAAAATCTTTCTTTAAAAAAAAAAACCTGTTAATTCATGGGAATATTTTTTTATTATTTTGATGCTATTCGATGTTACAACAGCAACAAACAATAAAAATAGAAAAGATTAATTATTTATGCAGTGTTGTGCTAGAATTGTCAAAAGAAATATTAAAACTGACAAGAAGTGTATTATTTATTTATCCTAATGTATTGTTATTATGTGTGTGTGTGTATGTATTATAAATAAAATATATTTAACAAATGTAGTGCAATGTATTTAAACAAAAAAGAGACGTAAAAACTATTAATTAAATGAATTATAAATAAAAAGCTGTTAGAAATCTTAGTGTAACATATGTATGTATATATATATATATTGTGTACACACAGTATTCTCTTGGTAATCTGTCAGATATCAAACCAAGAGCTCTTCCAAAATTACCAAAAACGCCAGACACCAGATTACTGGAAAATCACTAAAAATAAAACATTTAAACAACAAAAGCAATGTATTATTTTATAAAATTTAATACAGTACATGCAATAAAAAATGTTGAACACGCAAAATAACTAAAATTGCTATAAAAAATAATATTTTGTATTGATAGCCTACATTATTCCATTGAATTAGCGTGGCCGCGGTAGCCTAGTGGTCATGGTTTCGGATTCGTGACCGGTGTTTTTCGTTCAGTCGCGGGTTCGAGCCTTGGTCGTTAAAGACCCGCCGTGTAGCCGGGGATGATGCACGTTAAATCTGTCCTCCCGTTTTCTGACCCAAAGTCCTCCCGTTAGTGTGGAAGTTAGGAGAGCTGCATGCCATCTCCGATGTCGTCCACGTCACTTCATCGAGGTTCAAAATTAAGAAGTCCTTCACCAACAGCCCTCGTGTTGCTTCTAGTGCGACGTTAATAAAAACTAAACTGAACTAATCCATTGAATTAGCAGGCATAAAATAACTTTCTACGACTTGGCACCCTATTTAAAAACACTGGATTACTGGCAGGGCTGTAAAGGTAAAGTGTCAGATTATTAAAGGTGTACGTATATACATAATTTTGTAATAATTAATATGTAAATATATTCATAATTGAACATGAGTTGATGAAAATTTTTTTCAACAGATAGTTTGGGTCACAGAAGCAAAATTCTTCGAGAAATTCAATGCCTGAAAAATCCTTTGTGGCAACATGTTATGACTACTACTGAAGATGAAATGTTGCTCAATGAATTTTGTTGTCCAATTACTCAAGAAGTTATGAGAGATCCCGTTGTTGTCGCAGGTGGGTTATTACATAAAATTGCTCTATTATGTAGTCAAATTAAGGCTATAATTTCTTAAGACTAGATATTTTTATAAAATAAATATTCTGTGATTGCTTACATTTTATGAACAGCAATTTTCTATTGTTTTTAAAAAACTTTTCAAAAATACTTATTTTATTATTTAAGGAGAGATATTATGTGAATGAAGTTTCAGTTTCATATTTATTTTACGTAAATTTAAGCTCTTTTTAACGAAAACTCCTGTTCCTGATAGTTAGCTTATTTTTATTGCTCAAATGGCCTTTCCTTCTTCCAGATTGAAAATGTTTTGCCTTTAGTTCTGCATTATCTATGCTTTAATGTTTGCTTAATTAATGGCCAATTTATTAGGGAAATGCAAAAAGTGTTTCACTCAATTTGTTCTCTTTATATGTATAGTTGGAACAACTAGAAAATTTCCTTTTTGAGTATGAGTTGAATCTTGTTCTATACTTTTTTCAATTAAAATATTTATTTCTTCTAACTCATTTGAAAAAGCTAATAAGCATGAAAATTTATTTGAACAACTAGCATTTCTTATAGTTTTAAATAACATTTTGTATATTGAATTCTGAAAATTAAAAAATGTATTGGGTAAAAAAATATTTGTTACATATGTAACTTTTTTTTTTTTTTTTTTTCTGTGCACTGGATATTGCAAAATTTATATGGTAAAATTACTTTTAAGTTCCGAATTGAGAGGAAAAAAAGGTGCAGTGTTTTTATTAGTAGGATATAGAAACTATCTATATACTTTAATACAGATCATTGTAACCTATTTCCCATGTTAATGAAACTGTAAATCAAAGGTTTCATTCTCATGTATTTGTATCTCTTCATCAAAACAATTATGTTTTCTGGATCTGTTTAAACACTTTTTATTTTTGTCCTCCTTATATTGTATAAAAATTTTCTCTGTCATTTAGTTAATAAAATAGAATGAAAATTTTAATTTTTAATAGTGAATAGAATACTGGTACATGCATGTACTTGAGATTATATATATATGTGTACGTTCTATAACAAAAAAAACACGATACACCAAGAAGAATTGCCCAATTGTAATGAAATTTTGTATGCAAAGACATTTGGACCGAACATGCAAATGATTAAAATTTGGTGTTGATTGAATGAATTGTGAGAGCTACAATGCATTGGAATTGCACACTCAGCAGATGTATATAAGAAGCAATTCTATATTGGATGGTCAAATTTTCTGTTGCATTGCGATTTAGGATAACTTTCAATGACTGAAAAAATGACTCGTCACAGAATTTGAGCTCATTACGAGCAACTGTCAGAGTTTGAAAGATGTCGTATCATTGGATTGAAAGAATTATGTTGGACAAATCGGAGAATCGCTCGTCAAATGGGTCAAAGTGACACGGTGATTAGAAGATGCTGGCAAAAATGGATGAACAATGGCAGATTTCAGTGTCATGATGGTAGCGATTGACATAGGACCACAGCAGATCAGGAGGACATAGTGATTGTCAGATGAGCTGTCACAGCACCTGATTTATCGTTATCAACCATCAGACGTGCGACCTGCACGTGTGTTTATGACCATTCACAGACAGATGATAGAAAGAAATCTACCCACGTACCGATCACTATGCCATCTGCCATTCATGCCTGCACATTGTCAAGCCAGATTACTGTGGTGCTTGGCCACCATTAGAGGTACACTTTCCGCACAGCGGTACTTCAATGACGTTCTGAGACGTGTTTCGCTACCGTACCTTTTGCTGTACCCTGGCTTTATTTTTCAGCAAGATAATGGCAGACCACAAAGGGCACGTGTTGCTATGAACTGTCTTGCAGCTTGTCAAACACTTCCTTGGCCAGCCACATCTCTCTTCAATCGATCATATTTGGGGTATGATGGGAAGGCGACTGCATCTACCAGGGAATGTTGATGACCTAGCCTTACAATTGGAGCAAATTTGGCAAGGAGACCATCAGGGAGCTTTATCACTCTATGCCACGTCATGTGGGAGCTTGTATCCAGGCTAGAGGTGGGTCAACACCTCATTGAGCTCATTACTTTGTAACTATGTAATTCTGAAATAAATCATTCAATTTTTCTGAATTTTTAATCATTTTCTATTCTGCATATAATTTTCCTATCCGCCAATTTTTGTCTCCATCAGACAACTCCTTGGTGTGTCGTTTTTTTTTTTTTTTTGTTTTTGTTATGGAGTATGTATATATATATATATGACATTGGCTAAAAAATTACATTATTAAATGTCATATTAGAAGAAATGTGTTTTAGCTTAAATTAGTAAAATTTAAAGGTGAATTCATTTTATATATGTTTTTATAGTATTGGTATACCTAGAAATACTTAATGTATTCATAATTTTTTTTCTTTGATTTTATGTATATTTATGAAATATTTCATGGATTACAGACGGTTATAGTTATGAAAGACATGCAATTGAAGAATGGTTTCAGAATGGTAAAGAGACTAGTCCTATGACAAATGAAACTCTTACTCACAAAATTGTTATCCCCAATCGTGTACTTGTACAGTTAATTAAAAAATATAAAACATAGAACTTTTTATAATTCATGTGATGTATTGTGATCTATATATCTTTCTTATACTTTATTTCAAAGATTTTAAGTGCTGAAAATCTAGTCTAAGTATCTAATTTCAATTGAATTTGAAAGTACTCTGCCTTTTATTATCTATATTAACTTCTTTATATTTGTTGTACAATGGTCAAAAAAATGTTTGTTGGACTCCCTTAATAATTTTCACAATTATCATTGCTGTTAGACAAAACTGTCAATGTTAATTCTTCAAAAAGGGAAATCAATTAGTGTATGCATTAAGTAACATAATGAATTAACTTCCAAAACAGATTTATTTTCAATTGTTGCATTCTACTTTTTGTTTGGAGAATTAGAGAATAATTAAAATAGATTGTATTACAAATTTCATTCTAATCTGATGATCAATTCCTAAGATCCAATACTAGAAAACTGCACTCAAATGATTCATTATATTTCCCCCATTTATAAAAAACCATTCAATAAATGAATTGATAATTAAAAATTAGAAACTAGTATACAGCCCATTAAGACTATGGTTTCTGTTTGTAGCTGTGACTTAGAATATTTCCTGAACTGTTGAAGAGAATCGCAATAAATTTTGGATTGAAGGGTTTTAGACATGAAGATTTCAAATATATAAAAATCTGGGTGTGATATGGTTCACATTTTTGTAACTGTATTTAATAATAGTACTGTTTGTTTTATAACCTTTTTTTATATAATTGGGGAAAAAATTATTTATCTTTTTTAGCAAAAATATTTTAAAAGTGTTGAGTAGAAAATTTTTTAGCATTCAATGTTTCAGGCATTAAGAAGAGCCATTTTTTAAACACCGTGTGTCAGAAACGTTTAAGCGAAATTTAACAAAATCTATAACATAATCTATTTGCACCTTTGTTTCTCTAATTCTACAAAAAGATTCCATGAAGGAAATAAAGATGTGTTAACTATGTTAATTAATAAATATTAGCATTATAATATAGATAGCTTCCTTTAAACTGTTAATATTGATACAAGTTTTGTTCAGCTTTTCATGATAAGGGTGTCCCCTTCCCTAAATTATTAAGGGTATCCTCTTCTTTTTGACAACTGTGCTTAAAGAATATATATAGTATTTAACTTTACATATATATATATATTAGTGTATAGTATTCTTTCAAGTATTTGATCTTTATCTTAATTGTTTTGTTGTGCAATTTCTCTTTTTTTATAGGATTTGATATTAAAAAATTTTCATTTTTCTTTTTCTATAATCTAAAAGATTCATTTCTAAATTTTCTTTATAATTCTAACAAACCTTGCTTTTGCTTTAATTCTTGGTTCTATAGTAATTTTAATTATTTATTTCAATCACATATCTGTTATTTCTATAAAAGATTACATTTATACAGAAAAAAATTGTTGTATTGTAAAATATGCATATTATATTTTCATGTAATAAAAACTGAAATTATTGAACTCAATCATTGTACATAAAACAATATTTTTTTCTTTTAAAAATGAATGAATAAAACACACAAAAAAAAAAACCATCGTTATAATGATCTTTATCATAATTTCACATATTAGTTCAAATTATTATTTTTAAAAAAAAAAAAAAAAAAAAAACAATTGTTGTGATACTCTTATCTAGGTACAAATTATTAATTTTATGTAGCCTACTTGTAATAATATGTGAAAAAATAGGATAAAAAGCATTTTCCAAATGAAAATTCAATTGATTTGGCTGTAAAATGTTTACTCCTAGCTCTAACTTTTATCTCTTTCTTATAAATCATTGTTATAAATTCAATTGAATGATTGTTTCTTACATGCTTTTAAAAATATTTATTATAATTATATTGAATTAACTTTTATCCTGTCTTGGTGGGTTTTTTTTTTTTTTTTTTTTTGCATTAAATGCATTGCATATGAGTCATTGATTGAATGAGCGACTTAATTATGCACACACTCGAAGCTTTTATATTGAAATTTGTGTAAGATATGAAAATAAACATATTTTTTAATTCAGGCTGTCTTTAAAGAATAAGGCCCAAAGTTCTAACACATTTTCAGGTAGAAGAAATGCTTCAATATTAATATAAATATTTTTGAATATAACACACATATAATTATTTATTGAATAGTGTTCTTAGAATTTTGATTTTTTTAAAAAAAAAATATGCAATTTTTGGCCTTTATGTAAAATGGATAATCAATTTTCTATGTTAAAGTATAGGAGACGAAATGTTCGAACACATTTATTACAAGAAAAAATTTATTGATTCAAGCATAATTGAACAAGTTAGAAATATATGCTTCCTTCTATCGAATAGCGCAGCCAGAATATAGTTTTATGTCGTTATTAATCAGTTTTTTTTTTTTTATTTCAAATTAACCCTTCAATGGTTATGAACGAACCCAGCTCGTCAACCGAATAGTGTGCCATGGTGAACACTGATGAGTTCAGCTTGTTCGAAGTTTTTCAACCCAAATGGTTGCAACCGAACCCTACTCAGGCAGCGAAACTTTTTCTCAATGGACGCTGAAGAGCCGAGTTCATCCGCGTATATTATCTTACTTTGTTCGTGTTATAAGCTATATTTACTGGCAAAGTTTAGTTAATTTGATAGCGTACAGATGGCGGTACAAATAACTTAAATTCTTTTACATAATAAGGGAAAATGTTGCCGATCCAGTTTATCTAGTTATTTTTCTGAGGTAATTCGGCGGGAGTTTGTTACTGAATACTATAATGCTCCCTTTTGTGCTATTCCACGTTTTAAAGTGTATCACACACAGAAAGAAATTTTGATATATATAAAAATTAAATATTTTATACAGCTTATAATTACGTATTAATTAGTATTATTGATTGTTAATTGCGTATTATTAAAATATCTAAATTATTTATTTAGATATTTTAATTTAATATTTTACAAACTAGTGTTTATGTTATTTAACATTTACTGAATTGTTTAAAAGTGCGAGTACAATTGTAAATATTACATAAATGTACCGCAAATAATTGTTTAAAAACTCAATATTTTAGAAACTAAAATTTGTAATATTTATCATTTACTGAATTACTTAATTAAGTGTTACAATTGGTGTACATATTGCATCAATATACCGCAAATAATAGTTTAAAATAATATTTTTAAAACTATTATATGTAATATTTATCATTTACTGAATTGAAAAGCGAGCGAACTATCCATATCATTATCAGAAAAGGGTGACATTTTCAATAGCCACTAAGGAGAAAAAGGCTGCCACTTTCATTGACCGTTTGATCATAGCGCGGATCGTCTTAGGAGAGCGTAAACTGCTGATTCACCTAACCTTTAAAGGTTTCATTTTTATTAATTATTGACTTAATTCGGACTGTGTGCAACGGATGGCGCCAGAATATTTTTTTCTGTAAACGTACACTTGGCAAGGAATGCTTAGTTTTGGGGAACATTTACAATTACTTTCTGAAATAAAATTGTTGTGACAAATGGTAAACAATGGAGAAAGCTTTATGATTAACAGAAGCTTACCAACTAATCACTAATAAATTCTCCGATTTGGGAATATTTTGTGTGTGTTTATAAAAATTTATATGTGTAATGTGGTAAATTTATGTTATTAACAAGATGTTTAAAAATAAGTTTTGATTCAGTCATGTGAGAGGAGAAAAGACAGAATCTGAATTAAATTTATGTTGAACTTCTCTGAAAAAAATTAAAAGTTGTTTAAACTTCCTTAATTTATCCTTTAAAAATATAACTAAATGCAAATTATTATTTCTTGAAGCATAAAATGTGAAATTTTAATTTAGTCACTTTGATGCACTGAATAAATTGGCTTATTCCAGCAAAAGTTAATTTTTAATTTAACTTAATTTATTTATTTATTATTATTCGAAGTGAATTTTTATGAAAGAAACATTGCTTCAATAAACTGTAATTTTCTCTTTGAAAGTATTGGCATATAAAGAAGAATTAAAAACAAATAAATAAATATTGGTAACAAAAAATTGAAAATAAATTTCCATCTTTCGTTGTCAACATCATTTAAACTTTAAAATAAGCATTTATCGTAAAACACGTTATATTTCTAATAAGTGTTATATCTGTCATAAATGTAATTATAAGTATACATTATATTTTTAAGTTTTTACTAAATAAATGTATTATCAAAAGATTACATAGATCAGTTAATATTTATGCATTTCAATCTCTTCGAAATTATTATACATTTTCCATAAAGAAAACTGAATTGAACCCTGTGGAAATGCTTTACCCATTCCTTAAAAACAAAACAATCTCTAAGCCAAATCATTGATGTTATAAGCTGAAAATTACAGAAAAATAAAATACTTATGATCACTATATGTTTTTCTGACTACAACAGCACTTGTTATATTTTGTTTTTCTTTATCGCCTCAGAAAATTGCTTTCTTCAGGCAAATACGGGCATCATGACCCCAAGACACCCTTGTTATCTTTTTTATACATATATTTTCCTTGGATTTTACCGTCTTTGATGAACACGGGTGGCGCATCCCCGGGATACCCTATCGTGATCCTTCTCTTTTTTCAACCCTCCTTCTTGAAATCAGTTCTTCCTATTTTTCAAATGTCTGGACTGCAATTACATTTTGTTTGGCGCAGCATGACCACATCTGGCTCTTGCGCCATTAAACACTACCATCATATCTCATCCCATTGTTTTTGTTTATACTTTGCATCATAGTTTCTTAGATTTACAATTTTCGATTTAATGCAAATGATTACTTTAACAAATACTGTAAATGACTATAAATGATTAATTTGGTAACAGGCAAAAAAAAAAAAAAAACTTCACTTAACTTATTTTTATGTAACTTTTGTACGAAAAAAAAGCGTAAAATTTAATTAAATTAATCGATAATTAAGCTATGTAATCTATTAATCAATGTAGAACTTCACCCTTTATATTCGGTTACATTCGCTTTTTTTTTTACTATTGAAAATTAAAATCGGATATTTTCAATTTTCTGACCAAGTCCTCGTAAAACTTTTTAACATAAAAAGCGCTATAGTCTGAGGGGAATACATTTAACACATATTAGCTTAGAATTATAATTAATTCAAAGATTATCTATTGAAGTTGAATTCAACAGAATACCAATCTAACACAAAACATTATTACCGTAATAAAATTGAGCTTTATTTATTTATTTTTTTTTTTTTTTTTTTTGTTAGTTGGATCATTCACACCCACACACATAATAATAACTAAACATAAGTTAGCTCTATTTTTTTTTTTTTAATTCAAATTAGAAAACAAAATTGACGAAAAGATTCGGATTCCTTTGGGGCATTTGAAAGATTGAAAATTAATTTTCTAAACATGCAAATGATGTCTTAAATTCGAAAAAGCAAAGATACATAATTTTGACTTGTGGAAGTCTTTCAAATTTCATGATTTGTCTGAAAAGCGATACAGAAAATAAAACGAATTGTTTTAACATATATGTATTGAAAAAAATTCTTGCACTTTTTTCCCTTTAACTAACTTTTTGAGCTACTTTATGACGTTATTTGATTTAAGAACCTCGCCTTGTGTAAAAACTGTTTTTTACGTATACCAATATTGCTAAATATATAAAAGTATAGTTAATAGGAAATGATAAGATTGAGAAATTGGATGTTTTAAAGTGCTGAGAGGAGATCGAAGGTTAGTTTTATTTGAGTGCGCATGATATTGGTGCAAGAAAGTTACGTGATCATCGGGAAGCTGCTATTTGACTCATACTCTGTTTATATGAGTATTATTCTCGACTCAGATACAATTTTGTTGCTTTGAGATAAGTTGAAATTTCGGTTATATTCTAGGGTTCCCGTCGCGAGTTAGTAACCTATCCACGTTCATAATTGTCATTCTGTAATATAAATAAAACTATTTTGATTTTCCTTAACTATCTCTTTCTTGGATGAACATTCATTGAGTTTCGATGACTCAGATCCTAAGTAACGATGCAGAAGATGTCACAAATGCGTCCACCCTGGATTCGGATCCGGAGTTGGAATGACAATTCTGTAGATTCAATTTTTCGACAGTCTTTGCAGAAATAAGAAACATAAAAGAGAAACCTAATATGTATTTTGTTGAAAATATTTTTCCCTTATTCATTATATTCTTACACAATTACTGGTCGTTGTAGCCTAAAGGTCATGACGTTTTTCTCATCGAGGCATGGGTTCGAGTGCTGGATCCTTTTCAAACCGCAATTTAGTGATGTTGATATACGTTACATCTGTAGAGGCTCCAAGTCATCACGTTGGAGTGGTGTGGAAGTATGAAGAGTAAAATTTCAGCTCACAAGTGTCCTCCTGGTTATTTGACTTGGGTTAAAAATTATGAGATCCGTCGCCATTAATCTTCGTGTTGCTTTTAAGTTCGAACTTAATAACATAATCAATCTTTTATAACAAGGGTGCCAGTTGCACTATCTTTAGGAGCCGCATTTTAAAAAGAAATATTTGAAAGAGCCGTTTATTCAATGTTGCCGATGAATATTGAAAAATTTCTCTAAATTACGCTTCATTTTCCTCCAAAATGACTATTTTGCGAATTTTCCCCAAGACGAGTGAGTGAACGCAGAAGTTTATGGTGCAAGAGCAAAATATGGCGATGCTACGTCAAGCAATGTATTTGTGATCTAGAGGTTAGAAAAATTAGGGAAAAGGAAATTGGTTGACAAGAAAGAGTCGAAAATATAACCTAAAAAATCTCGAAGCCTGCCCGTGGTATCATTACTCGTTTGACATTGTATCTTACTCATTTTATATTGATTTTTTAACTTTTATATGTATTTAGTAATAAAATAATTTCATTTTGTGCAGTAATCCATAGAATATTAGAAAATTATACATAAGTAACTCTTACAGTTCTTATGAAACCCTGTTCGTGAACATGTAACTTTTATTAGAAAACAATGTCAATCACTTTTTGTTTTTAATTGCTTCTACTTCAGATTGCTCTCTCAAAAGCATCTTTTGAGGCGCTCTTCCGTCAGTAATTTCCGTTATAAAATACATTTAAAATAAAATTTTGTTAGCTTTGGAATTAGGGCCTTACAAAACTCCTCGTTTCGTTGTAAACGCAATGTTAAAGTGTCTTTTTTACACTATATATAAAGAGTACACCCTTTATACTGTGTGACGAAAACAGGAAACGCACCTATTCATCATTCAAAAAGGAAGACTAGCAATATCCATTTGATTTGGTGTGAATGTTATGGTTACCACACGCTACTCCATCGTAAGGTTACCAGTGAAAAAAGCGTGGGGGTGAGGTAACCCCTTCTTCTTTTATTGGATTCATAGCTTGAAAGTATCCTATTGTCCCCCTTTCCCTAAAAAGCTTCAAACTACTCGTGTTAATTGCTTTCTGTTGGGTGAGTCCAGATCAAAGGAAATCATGAATAATTAAAAAACTACCAAATAAAAAAGCCCCTGGAGAGAACTCTATTCCCAACTATGCACTTAAACTTCTCCCCCTTAATGCAGTAACTCACCTAGCAAAAATTTTCAATGTCTTATTTATAATCACTTCCCCACTTGCTGGAAATCGGCAGATGTGATAATGCTCTCCAAACCAAATCAAAATTAAATTCCCGCAGAGTAACAGACCAATTAGTCTGCTCTGAGACACGGCTAAGGTATTCGAAAGAATTATATTAAATAGAATTAAAAATCACATTTCAATCACAAACTGTATCCCCCGGAGCAATGCGGTTTCAGGGAGGGACACTCCACAACACATCAACTCATCAGAGTTGCCAACATTATCAATGAAGGGTTTGTCCTAAAACGTCATACCATTAGGGTCTTCTTAGATGTAAGAAGAGCCTTTGACAAAATGTGGCATGATGGACTTACTTACAAATTAATAAATCTAAATTTTCCCAAACTACATTATCACAATAATTTATAAATTTTTTAAAAAATAGATCATTTAGTGACATAATAAACAAATCTCACTCCACCCTGGGTCGAATTCATGCGGGCAAGCCACGTGGCGGGGTCCTCTCGCCCCATTTGTACACACATGACTTCCCACACCAGGCCAGTGTTAGCACTTGCCTCTTTGTGGACGATTTCGTGGTGTTAGCCCAGGGTCACAACTTAAAACTCATATTAAAAACAATGCAACGCTATCTACACACCCTGAAGAAATGGCTTACACACTGGAGAATAGCTATAAATGTTGACAAATCGCAAGCAATACTCTTCCACAAAAGAAAACAAAACCCACAATCCACCTACATCTCTTCAATGAAGAAATCAGCTGGGTATTGGCAGTTAAATATCTGGGTCTGCTCATCTATCAAAAACTGATTTATTCCAAACACTTGAAAGATTAATTCTGGAATAAGATCCATCTCTGTATTTCTCTTATTAGCAGACACTCACCACTTTCACTCAAAAATAAAGTCCTACTCTATAAGCAGATTATACGCCCAGTTATTACCTACGCCTCCCCTGTTTGGGGGGCTGCAGCCCCGACCCATCTGAAACGCATACAAACTTTACAGAACAAAATACTTAGAATCATGACAAACGCTCCATGGTACGTCAGAAATTCCGTAATACACAATGACCTGCAAATTGAACTCATTGATAAATTTATCACCAAGCTTTCGAGAAATATTTTTATATCCTTTGAAAATCATGCAAATCCCCTGATCAAATCTTAAACCATATTCACGGATATAAATAATAAGCAAAACTTTGCCTACAAAACCCCCAGATGGCTTCAGCCACTTAAACCTCCATAATACCACCCAACAATCTTTAAATCTTCATTGACATTGATCTCTACAAACGAACAAAATAGCATTTCACCTCAAAGAGGAAGCGGGAATGGTTGCAGCAGTTCCTGCAAACAGTCCTGCCGTTTACCTACCCCCAACCTAATAACTTAATCATAACAGCTTATTTAACTTAAAATAATTTTCTAATTGTTCTCTTAAACTTTTCATAAATACTCAGCAGAAGAGGCAAACTCGCTGGCGTTCGTTTGCCATCTAATTTAGTCTGTTGGGTGAGAGGATTGTCCAAGAGACATTCACGCTATGGCAATTCTAAACTTCCACGGCGTTCTGCTTGCACCATGATCTAATAATAAGCGCTTTTTAAATAACAGGGATTCAATCAAGCGTTATGTGATCAACCAACATTTGATTACATATTGTTAAGTAGCTCTGAATAATAAAATGACAATTTAAGAATATAATAAATTAGTGTAAATGATATTTATGAGATAATGATTGTGTTTACAAATCACTAAGAAACATTGATCTGTGGCAAAATAAAATCTTGATTACAGAAGGCGCGAAGTTGGATTTCTTTGGCTGGTTCCCTGTCTTCTAGCACCGAAGGGTTCAGTGGCTTTCACTTTTTCTTGGTTTCGAATCCCTTTCCTTTGTTGGTTCGATGATAAGGTTTTTTTGTATTTCTGCTGGGTGCCGATAAATTGTTTTGTGAATTTGAACCTTTCTTTTAATTTGAATTCGGGTAGTTAGAACTAACTTTAGGTTTCTCAAAAGTACAGGACGAGTGAAGAATTAGCTCTAGAGGCTGAGTTTGGACGTCACGAATTTCTTGAGAACCGTTTTTGTAACTTTTTCATCTTGTTCATTTCCATTTCCAGATTTTAGACTAACACTTTATACATTCTTTTATTTATCTATTTCTTTTGCTTGTTTTCTTTCTTTTCCGTTGCTTCATTTTATATCTGCATCGGGCATGATGAAATCTCTTGCATCGAAATCCAATGAAATCCCAGTTTCTCGCATTAAATCAACTCCAATTATAAAAGGGTATTTCCTGTCTTTTATTATTGTTTAAACTACCATTCTCTTTTGAAATGCCTAACATCGAATCATGGTCACGAGCTCGCGACCGGCGTTATATACGTCGAATCGCGGGTTCGAGTTCTAATGCCACTAAAGACCCGCAGTGTAGCGGAGATGATGCACATTAAATCTGTTGAGGTTCTTCCATTCGCGAGCCGTAGAAATTTGGAGAGGGAAGTGCCAGCTCAAGTGTCCTCCTCGTCACTTGTCCGAGGTTGATTGCGAGGTCGTTCGTCAAAAGCTCTCGTGATGCGTCCACGTGCTACATTAATAAAAAATCAATCAAATTACTTAATGAAGAAAAAATTATCAATTTATTATTGTGAAGTGACGTCATAACCCCCCTCTTACCGCACTGGATTAGATATCCCAATAAGGTTATCATGTGTACCTACTGTTGCAATGGTATCGATAAGGAACTCCACCCCGTTACCTTTGGATTATTATTTTACGGAGCGATAAGCTCGTTGTGTTGATATACAAGATAAGTTTTACTCAAGTTAAATTAGATGGAATGGTTATAATTTGAATAAATCAATTAAAAGTATTTTTACTCAAGATAAATTAAAAGTTTTTTACACAGGTTTGAAGGAATATATTATGAATAAATGATTTAGCAGCTCTTATTTTTCCGTGCAAAGTTGTTGGATTGATATTATTATTTAACATACTTTTTTCGTTTGAATGAACAGAATTAACATATTTTAATCTGAATTGGAAGGTATTTTTTTTATATTTCTTTGCATAAGGCTTAGGAATTGAATATTTGATTAATACTTCTTTTTTTTTTTCCCGTTTGAATGAACTAAATTAATATATTTTGAAGAAAACAAATGAAAGCAATTTTTTCTTATTCTGTTTTTATGCAAAGTTATCTATACTTGATCACGAATATTTTAGCTAGAGGAAGTTTAAAACTTTTGTAAGCATACACACATTGTATGGTAACGAAATGATTATTATTTTTACAATTGAAAAGAAACTCTTTTTAAAACAACGGGTTATTTTACTTATTTTTTTATTTTGTAATTTTGCCTTCTTGCTTAAACATTATTAATGTGTATCTTAATATTTTAAGAAAATTCTAATGAATATACTATAAGAGAAACAAACTTTTATATGAAAATGAAATGAAATTTAACAGCTATTTCTTACCCATTGCGTTTACTTTATTCTTGGAAGACTGACGCAATTGTATTTAGTACGAAATTCTAGAAATATTCAGTAGGTTTATTTTTTAAATGATTTTACAGCAAAATATATTTTTAATTCTATATGGTTATGAATTATTTTTTCTTTAATGATTTTTTCTTTATTAATTTTGCCGCTTTTATTTAGCTTTTTGAATACTCGCTTCTTTTTTTTCTTACATTCTAATACTCTAACAATGTTGTTTAATATTAAATATTCAATAAGATTATTTTTTATGTATACATCTTTTCCTAGCCACTCTCCGTATAGTTACAGGAATGTTTTGAATTAACATATTCTGAATAAATTTTAGATCGATTTATTTAGTATAAAAACCACAAATTATGAAATAATTACATTGATCTACAGCAACTTTACTGAAAAACTTCTTATATTTTGCATATCAAGTTAGAATTTCTACAAACAATTCTTTTCTAAGCAAATTTTATATGAATAGGTAAAATAAATTTAAGACATTTTCTTTTTGTAACCAATGAGTTTTGATTATATTATTTGAAACTAACAATAAATATCTTGTACTTGAAATATTACTTTCTAAATTTTCGGATGCATAGAAAAGTTAATTTAAGCTTTGAACAATAGCGATACATATTAGCTATTTTTCGCGTAAAATATATGGTACTAAAATAGTTAAATTCACTGCGAACTTTTACCTACTTACGTAAGCATTATTAATTTATATTTTGTCATTTTAGAAAACTGTAAGGAATACACTATTCTACCCAAGATTTTTACTAAAATTTTAAAATACAATTTCTTAATATCTAAATATTTTGCTGTTTATATATATTATATTACTTTTACTATATGCTTATTGGTTGTTGTGTTTTTAAAAAAAAAACCATTTACATAGTTTCCGTACTTGTGTTATTTGTCCTATAAGATTTAAAAGGAGCATTAATGATGAGTAAATTAATACATTTTCTGAATCGAAAATAAATTTAACAATCGAAGTCAGACTATATTACCGAAGGCTGTCATTTCTTGTACTATTTAAATTTTTTTTCTTTTCGTAATTTTTCATAACACTTGAACTTAGTATCCAAAAACTGGATTTAATATGAAAACATCAAACTCTAGAATTTTTGTCAAATAATAAATTTATTTCTTATAATGTCAAGTTAGATTTTTTTTCTAGCAATAATTTTTCTGTGAAACCTGAACAAAGAAACCCTATGAAATTCCCATTTATTCTGCTTATCGCTTTGAACAATGTGTATTTTTTCAGTGAATTTCGTCTTGAGTTTGACCATACGTATTTTAATCTTACTAGAATGTTATCTACATATGAACAAGCTAGTTGAGTTTACATTCAAGGTAAATTAAAAGGTTTTACACAACTTAAAATAAAGGTAGCTAATATAATTTGAATAAATTGAAACAAATATTTAATACTGGGTTCCTTTTCTTACACGCTAAGTAGCGGGGTCGGATATTATTTAGTTTAATTAAATGCATTAATTGAATTAATATATTCTGAATTAAATTAGTTTGTATTGTTTAATTTAGAGCATCTTAAATTATAGAATTGATAAACAATTAGTTTATAGAAAAATTACTTATAATATTGCTGATTTTAAATATCAAGTTAGAATTTTTAAACAAATTTTACATTAATCATATTCTTACTCATTGAATTTTGATTACATTCTTTGAAACTAACAAGTTTATACTCAACATTTTTCCAAAATTTCTATATATATTTTTACTCATGTATAAAATAAATTGATTTAAACTTTGAACAATAATTGTAAATTCACTGCTGGCCACATAAGATGCAACACCCAGAAGGACCAGAGATATCCTAGCGAAATTTATTTGGCAGATAACATGTTGTACAACGATCAAACGATTAAAATTATAGTCTGTTGTGAAGTGTGGATGATGACAAAATCAGTAGTTAGTGTAGCCGCCATTGTTGGCTATAACCACTGCCACACGCTTCGGCATAGAATAAAACCGGCTTTGGATGTATCCTTGGGGTACAGCAATCCATGCGGCTTTCACATATTGCCAAAGTTTATCTGGTGTAGCAACGGGTGGTGTATCTTGGACCAGTCGTTGTGCAAGCATGGACTACACGTTTTCGATTGGCGATAGATCGGGAGAACAAGCAGGACAAGGAAGCAATTCAATCTGATGGGTAAAGAAGAACTCTTGAACATTGCGTGCCACGTGTGGTTGCTCATTATCCTGTTAGAATATGGCTGATGGCAAGCGCTGAAAGTATGGGAGGACCACGGACTCCAACACCTCAGAGATGTAGCGCTGTCTGTTCAGTGTACCGGTAATGCGTACTGGAGGGGTGCGGGAGTGAAATCCAATACCACCCCAAACCATGATACCGGTGCAGGTCCAGTGTGGCGATGCATAACGCAACAGTTCAGCAGCCTCTCACCACGGTGTCTCCAAACTCGAATCCGACCATCGTGATGTTGCAGGCAGAAGCGGGGTTCGTCAGTAAACACAATGTCGTTCCATTCCGTTGTCCATGTCCGCCATTCATCGCACCATTGGCGGCGCAAACGCTTGTGGTTTCGAGTGAAGGGTAAACGAAGCAATGGACGCCTTGAGGACATTTCACTCTGCTGCAAACAGCGTCGAATGGTACGAGCGGACACTGAATGATGCGTAGCAGACTGAATCTGTTATGCTATGGTTCGTGATGTGGCTGCGCGATCCATCACTGGCATGCACACAATCTGCCTGTCATCACGGGCAGAGGTGCAACGAGGTGGATGCGATCGGCCCCGTCGGTCTCTCCTGCATTCAGCGATCACAGATCCGCATCACAGTTGTTTGGCATCGTCCAACACGTTGACCGATTTCTTCGAAGGATACTCCGCAATCCCTATAGGTTACTATTCTTTCTCGGATGCATTCAGAAACTTGGTCAAAAGAAGCTCGATGTCTTTCACGAGGCATAGGTTAACAGCTTACGCAGAAAAAAAAAAAAAGCACGAAAAAACAATTGCAGTGCTTCAAATCGCTAATCTGTTCTCCCCTTATGTAGCGCTTGCTAGTGGCGCTACGGTCGCCCGTAATTTGCGTCTGCGCTGCAATGCTAATATTTTGCATAGCTCATCGTCGCAAACGTATGTTGTAAATTTCACATGGTTTGCCTGCTTCCTTCAGGGTGTTGCATTTTGTGTGGACAGCAGTGTATTAGCTATTTTTCGCGTAAAATGCATTGTAACGGAATGATTATTTTTGCAACTGTCTTTAGCTCAAAATTTTCGGAAATTAGTGCTAACTTTACCTGAACATAATTACTTTATATTTCAACATTTTAAAAAACACTGTAATAATTATACTATTTTCAGTAAGATTTTTTCACTTTGTCTTACATTTTCTTAATATTTTGCTGTTTAGATATATTAAATAGATACTTTTTTTACTGTATGCTAATTATTTTTTTTTTACAATTACTTTCTTATTTTTAACTTTATTTAATGAAAAATTTAGTAATGTGAGAAATGTTGAATTTTTACTTACTACCTTGACGACACATGCTAACTTATCTTTGGACTCTGAAGACAAGTTGAGCTAAAATTTCTTATTATGGGTAAGCGTTGGGGAAGATATGAGAATAATTTTGATTGTTTGAAACTCTGATATATGACTATTATGAGTGATATTTTTGGCTGAAATTAACACGCGTTATTTTTTTTAGGTATAATAGTCAGCAACGTCATTCTATCTATTGTGTTTTAAAATGTTTGTGAGAAAATTATAGGAAACGTAAAACGACGCCCAGCAATGGAGATAATCAAACATTGACAATATTTAGTCAGATTCGACTGTAGCAATTTTGTTATAGCGAGATCCAATCAAATGAAATCGAACGAACATGATTTGAATACGGAGCATCAATTTGAAAACGGACTGTATCACTATTTATTTTCTACTTATAAAAATATTATATTTTATAAAATTATTTTGTACTTTAAAAAATATTTAAGTCTTAAAAATTTATTTCCTAACATTATTCTACTTATAAAAATGTTTAAATAACATTTTTTTTACTTAAAAAATATTTTTTTTTAAAATTTTTTTTTTTTTTATTTTTTTTTTTTTTTTTTTTTTTGGCTATTTAAACAAATTATTTTTTAAAAAAATCACTTGTAAAAATAGTTAAGTTTAAAAATTGTTTTCAACTTTAAAAAAATATCTAAGTCTTAAAAAAAAATTTCCTAATATTATTCTATGTATAAAATATATTATTTAAAACTTTTTTCTACTAATAAATTATTATTGTTTAAAATTTATTTCCTTCTTATAAAAATTTTTTTTCTAGCATAAAGAAAAATATATTATGTTTTTAAATTTTTTTTTTAAATTAAAATAATATTAGGTTTTTAAAAATTTATTTTTTTTAATATAAAAATTAAAAGTTATACTGAATTTTTAAGAAAATATATTATGTTTATAAAAGTCTTACATTAAAATTGTTTTAACATTACTTTTCAAAAGTTATGTTAAGAAATTGTTTTAACATTCCATTTTAAAAGTTATGTTAAATTTTTTTTTTTAATTTTTTAGAGAAGAAAAAATATTATGTTTTTAAAAATTTATTTTCTAACATAAATATAAAAAGTTTTTCGTAATTTTTCCTAAAATTAAGGAAAAATAGTATGTTTTTAAAAAATTATTTCCTACTATTAAAATTGTTTAACTTATTATTTTAAAGGATATGTTAATTTTTTTTATTATTATTTTCTAAATTTAAGAAAAAAAATTAATTTATTTTCTAGAATTAAATTGTTTAATATTTTATTTTCCAGCATTGAAAAAGTTATACTTAATCATTAAAAAATTTTATTTTCTAATATTAAAAATGCTAATTTTTTTTAAAAAAAAAAAAATGAAGAAGAAGAAGAAAAATTAATGTGATTTACTAATGTTTAAAAAGTCAAACTTTGAAATATTACACTGCAACTCTAAATTATTCTACATATAAATTAGATATAAAAATGAATAAAAACACATAAGTATAGAAACATACATTTTTATTTAAAACAAACGATTAAGAGAGGCAATATACATACTTTTAGCACTATTCAAAACTGAAACCATGTGCCATTTATTTACAAATTCAGGATTTAAATAATTCAACATTTGAAGATTTCGTTGAATAAAGTCTTTGATTAGTGCTGAAAGCCCAGAGTGAAAATAGCTAAATCACCATGCAGCTGTAAATAATTCTCGTAATTCATCGTTATGCAATCATGTCCAAGTTGATTAGCATATTCCTGAACACATCCGTAACACTTGAACACATCGGCGATGGAATTTCCCAGGTAGTCACACAAAAGTTCTATCAGTGAAGTTGTTAATACCGATTCAACTCCCGAAATGTCCGTATCCACCTCAGCACTTGGAGTAATTTTCGAAACTTCACTCAACAGCAAATTTCGATGCTTACAATCGAATACAATCGACATAGCACTTTCCGTAATCTTCTTGTAGATTTTTGATAATTCCTGCCAGTTATTCTCGCTCAGAACACAAGCTCCTGGTACAAACTTTTTAGAATAGTCCTTTTGGTTAAAATACTGCTGGCAGGTAAAATAAAAATCTTGAAATCACCAAAGCGTCTTTTACACCGAGTTTCTTCTGTAGTGAAGAGCACATCGATTTGTTTAGCAATTGATCGAAACTGATGTAAGAATTAATTTTTCAAAAATGCAATTAATAGAAAAATATAATTGCATTTGAAACCTTTTTATGAGATTAAATTTTTTTTAATACTATCAATGACAAAATATACATTTGCATTTGCAACTTTTTTTTGTAAGAGAATGTAATTTTTTAAAATACGATCAATTACAAAGTAGATAATTATATTTGGATAATGTATTTGGAGAATTTTTTAAGAGAGAATGTATTTTTTTAAATACGATCAATTTCAAAATATTTTTTGAATTTGGAAAATGTGTTTGGAACGTCTTTTATGAGAGAATATATTTTTTTAAATACGATCAATTACAAAATATATAATAGTATTTGTAACTTTTTTTATGAGTGAATGATTTTTTTAAATACTATCAATGTAAAAAAAGTATTAGAATTTTTTTTTATTTATTTATTTTTGTAGCAGTATTTGAAACTGATGTAAATAATTTTTTTTTAAATACAGTTATTATAAGACATATAGTTACATCAAGAACTTTTTTTTTGTAGTGGATGAATATACCTTATTTCACTACTTCTATTCGCCTCTTTTATACATCCTCTAGAATGACGTAGCCTCTATTGGGCAACTGCTACATTTGAATGTTACTATCTCAGTTTGGTGATCTTGGCACGTTTCGAAAAAATCTTTTTTTTTTATCCTATGCCCGTACCCGACCTTTGAGTCATGAGTCGACGAGCAGCCCAATACAATGAAGAACGATAAAAGCAATCCTCAACGAATCTTCAACATCGCCAAGTAGAAACTCCCCATATTTTTCTTTGTTCATGTTTCATATAATTCCTTGTAACATGCTACTGTTTACCTTATATATGATTATTTGAGGTGATATGTTTGTGTGATTACATTTCAATTAATCCATTGTTTGCATAACCTATTCATATGTATTTTTTATTCCTTCATTGGAATTATTTGTGTTTGTAAAAGTGAAGGAATTTTTAGGGATCCCTCTTTTTAAGGAGAAATTTCGGGTATAATTCTTAATTTAAAATTTAATAGTTTTATTGAACACTCCGACTTGGTACGGTTGTGTGTTGGGGCCCAACGCACATCCACGTCTTTAGGAAGGGGGAAATTTGTAAGTAATTTAACTTCAATTTATATTAGTTTCTCATAATAATAGTTTAATTTCCTAATTTTTCCCATTCTCTCATTCAAAAGTAAAGCTTTCATTCTTATTGCCTGATACCATTCCTTTTTAACTTAATTTATGCAATCACGCGTTCTTAAAAAATCGCTAATAATGCAGTTCTCACGGCTTCAGACCTGTA
The DNA here is from genome assembly GCA_019974015.1 of Nephila pilipes. Taxonomy (NCBI): domain Eukaryota; kingdom Metazoa; phylum Arthropoda; class Arachnida; order Araneae; family Nephilidae; genus Nephila; species Nephila pilipes. The sequence continues at coordinate 19,121 of BMAW01043644.1, read as the reverse complement.
GGGATTATCTCAACTAGACTTTCTGACTGCAGCTAAAATCCCTTGGAATCCTCTACTCATCACACGTGATCCATCACATGTGATCCATTATGAAAATCTCTACTATAAAAATCAAAGGAAGAGAAAATTCTCTCTCAAATGCCCTTCTGACTTTTTGTACTGTTTATGAAACGGCGGAGTTGTATCTGCAGCCATGCGGAAAAATGCTCTCTCTCAGCTACAATAAAGTAAACAATAGTTAAACTTGGCTTCGACTAGCTTTTTAATTAACTAAATATTTATAATAAAAGAAAGGCATTATATATATATATATATATATATATATATATATAGACGCAAAAAAATTCAGCGATAAAATCTACAAAAATAAAATCTATAATTCTTGGTAGGCTGAATTGGGAAATCCAAATTACAAAAGAGTTCAATGATTAAAAGATGCAAAAAAGTTCAGCGATAAAATCTACAAAAATAAAATCTATAATTCTAAAAATTATCAACAAATCAAAATATAAAAATTACTTACAAAAATTCAAAGAAATGAAGATTCAAATATGTGAGTAGTAAGACGGAATTTTCTTTAAGCTTCAAGATGTATATCACATACTCAAAATGAAAAAAATTTAACACGTCATCACCATATAAATTGAAAAAAGATTTAAATCATTGTTTGATTGGTAATAAAATGTAAAAGATGCAAACAATTGGTTGGTAATAAATTGTATGGTTAAGGAGTATAATGATCCAGAGAGTGAGTAAAAATGTAAGCTGTGTAAATGTAAATAAATAAATAAATTATTCACGGCTAGACCACTAACAAGCCGACTTTGTGGACCTATTGTTGTGTGGTGGATTTGAAAATGGATCACGATTCGCAAAGATGTTTAATATATTTGTGATGTATATAAGTATTTAAGAAATTTATTGGATAATCGTGATCTAAACAGTTGTTGAAGAATTTTTTAATGTTATTAAACTTGTCTATTTTATGTGTGGTTAATTTGTTATTACGTAATAAAAAGTTTAATAAAATATTCCTATAAATAGATCTGAGTAGATTACTGTTCCAAAAAGGAATTTTGATTACATTGAATTCGAATCTTTCTCTTTTATCATAAATATTACTAATTAGTCTATTGTCAACAATTTGCAAATCAAGATCTAGAAATTCTACTGTATTAGAATTAAGATTAGTTTTTAATAATTTGAGATAATTAGGGTAAAACGAAACATTTGGTTTAAATTCCTCAGTTTTACCTAAAATAATTAAATCATCTATGTAACGATAAAGAAAGTAAGAATCGTTATCAATCTGTTGTAATTCATAAAAATGTAAATAAAAATTGGCCAGACACTATTAGCTGACCTCCTGGAGACCCTGAATCATTTAAGAGATTTTGACCGAAAACTATAAATTTCTGTATCAAGTTTAAGCAAGATTGAATTTTTCCGTTTTATTGTTTTGATTAAAATGATATTATCGTATAGGTAAATCAAGAACTTTAATTAAATCTTGAACTATCTATTGAATTAAAAGGTCTTCAAAATCATACCCCACATTATAGAGAATACCTCTGTTCCTTCAGCTGTTCTTGACAATTTCAAAATATTTTTAATAATAGCAGTATTTTCAATTGTCATACGTAGATTTTGAAAGAATGGATTGTAAAGTTTGCCAGATTTAGTATACAGGTGTTATATCGCATTCGTAATACTTCGAAATTTTGACAGGTTTTTGTGAAATTTTGCGCGTTAAGAAAATATATGGAAATTTACTGTTTGTAAGATTAAACCAAGCTCTTATTGAATGCCAAAGATCGATTATTTATTTCTCTGTACTATATTTGGATAATTGGAAGGCATTATTATTCATTACATGATCACACTTCAATAATTTGAGATAGTAAAATTTGCAAATAATTGCATAATTTGCGAGAACCCGTATCACATAAACGATAACTAAAATCCTTCCAAATCATTCTATAGCAAGTTTAGATACCGTTTAATTGTCCCTATCACTTTAGAATTCAAATATAGAATTTCTTCAAAATACAGCCTCAAACTCATCAAATGCTCTAATTGGCAAATGCTATGTTTAATTGCAACATAAGAATAAAATTGATCAAAATCATTAGTATTTGGTTTTCTACTCAAGGTACTATTTAACAATCATGAGCCTTCCGAATCCAGTTTTATATAATATAATATATAATGTAATGATTAACTTTGTACTAATAATACCTAATGGCAATAAATTAACTCTTCGGTTCATCTCATTCTAATACAAAGTAAAGAGTCTTCGTTATTTCCGATCCCTTCCAAAAGTATCCTATAATTTTTACAATCACGCGCCTTGAAAAGAATTAATTCTGTGAAACTAATTATAAATCTATCAAAAACAACACTTTTAATTCCTTATCACTATATTTCCTGAATCCTTATTCTTACCACGTGCTTATGACGTTTGATGGAGATTTTCCTAGTATATAAGCAAAAGCCATTCTTTTTCTGCAGCATATTCTTTTATACAATTGTTTTCTTACCAAAATGATGTAACCAAATACTACATAATGAAAATGGTCTCCTGGCATTTAAAAAAGTAAAAGTCACTAAGTCCAGCTGACCTGTTATTGATGTATGTTACTACAAAGGACATTGAATAATCGTTTACATATAGCAGAGAGTGAGATACATATATATATATATATATAATGTGTAACTTTTTTTTAAGAATTTTGAATTTTCACTAAGAAAAATTATCCGCATATCGAATATAATTTCCATATATAGAGTAAAATTTTTTGCACACAAAGTTATGTTTACATATTGAAATAAAAAAAGACTCATAGACTCGTTCAGAAGAAAGGACTTAAATTAAATACGAAAAAAAGAAAAAACTTTTATCAACTCTTATTGTAATGGAAATTCATAGAAGCCCTAGAGTTACCGTGTGAGGATGTCTTAAGAATTCTTGAGGCCCTGGACCCTTATAAAAAAATAGGCACCACTAGCAACCCTTTAATCTAATTTAGTGTACATACATGTACAGTTCAATAAAAGTAATCCATTGTAAAATGAGGTTTTATGTGAATATTCGTTTTCTCCATTTAAATTCGAAAAATCATTAATTGGTCTTCAAAATCAATTGTTAATAATATTTTTTTCCCAATACTCATCAAGCTAAAATTATTCAAACGTGATTGAGTCATACGAGTTCTCAATTCATTTTTGACCAGTTTTACTTGAAAATGAACGCTCACCACTCGCGTTAGTAATCATCATTGATAAGAAAATTCTCATTATTATTTCAATATTGGGAAACACTGTGAATAGTCTTTCATTATATATGTATGTATAGAGTGTGTTCATCCCAATTCCAGTCCCCTCATCCAACAACTGTGCTTCATCTTCATCTGCATTTGTAGAATTACATTTTTTATTAATTGTTCTTTTTCCCATTTCTTCTCTTTGCTTTTTCTTCAGATTTTTACCATCAATGATCATATATGACTCAAATTGTTGACATTCCAAGTTCAGTTCCTCTCCATTAATGTCCTTATTATAAAATTTTGATATTTTCTCGCAAGCTATTTAAAATTTCTGTCTCATCCAAATTAAAAATATTTTCAATTTCAAAAAATTCAAACATTTCAAAACGCTCCTCATATTTTTACTACGCATTTGTATATTGAAAATTAGAGAGTCGATTGTTGGTAAAAAGGTTTCTATTTTAAATTTCTGGCTGTGGTAGTTTTCAAACGTTGTGTCGGTGTTTCTATTTCCTTCAAGGAAAGTTACCCTAACACTGCGTTGTTTTGCACGCTTGTGAACACTTTGATACTCTTTTATACCATGTATTATGGCTTTCGACTCATAATAGTCACAAGATTCTCCTTTGGTTTTCATATATATCATTAAATATTTTAATAATTTTACACTTTTCTACAAATGTATATTTTTACTCTGGATAAATAGATTTACTTCGGGAATATGTGTCAAAATTGCCATTCCAAAGGTTAATTAAAAAAGTAGTTTCTAATTCATTCATTTTAAACTTTTAGCAGATAGTCGAGTATCCACTGCCAATAATTCATCATTAATTAAGCAATCCAGACTCATGACAATTTCTGAATATCCGGAGCTTAAAGCTTTAAATGTATCTGCGCGTGCTTGTTTCAGAACATTTTTATTTTTATCACAGCTCAAATTTAATGTTAGTACATTCCAAAGATGGGTTGACGATAAGATAATATTTTGGACAAAATCAAAGTAAAGTGTTACATTAATAGTTACATTCTACTGCTTGAACGGCAATTAAATTCAAAGAGCACATGGTACGTATGCAGCGATTTTTTTTTCCCACGAAGTCGGGCTTGCAATCCTGAATATTTCCCAGACATATTCGAGGTATTGTCGTATGACTGACCTCTACAAACACTGAGGCAAATGTTATTTTATCTCAATACTAACTCGAGTACCCATTTTTTACATGAGTGAAATCTTAAAATAAAAGGATCAGTTATTAAAAAAATAAATTGCCAGTAAAAAATAAATAACAATTTAAAATAAATGACCAGTTATATCCACTTTTAAATCGGTACGCGATTATATAAGGAAAAATTATGAAAAATTTAGTAAATGAGGGCTTTTATTAATATCCTAAAAAATAACTAAGAGATTTTTTTAAAATAACGCATTTTAGGGACGAGTTATTCGAAAAAGGATTGTTATTTTGCTACTAAGAGTAAATAAATAAATACACTGTTCAAAAAATCGTTATGCCATATTTCACGAACTATGCACATAACTATGTGTAGCATTTCGCTTTTTTTCCTTTTTGTTCAGTTCAAGAAAAAAAAAAAAAAGGAGAAACTCATACATTGGTTTATAAATAAAAAGGTGTATACAATGAGAGTAGTATTCGTAAAAATTCGAAAAGTGATAAGATCGATTTTTTTAAATAATTCCTTTTAACTCTTTCGTGAGTAGAAAGAACAAAGCTTCAATTACTTCTTGAATAAAATTTTCCTATTTTCATATGATTATTTCATTATTATTATTAATGCACAAAACATTATATTACAAATTATCATTATAATGCAGATATACATATGTACTACATAAGAATATAAATACATATTAGTTTTATCACATACACTTAATTATTAGATTTCCTTAAATATTTTTTTTTTAAATTGTGAATGTAAAATCATATCTAGAAAATATTGAGTAAACTATTTTAATGGAAATGACATGCACGGAAAAAAAATCTGTAAAAGGTTTTAGGTTTCTATATTGTGTATTGTCTTACATAATATTTAGAATATCTTAAAAGTTCTCAGAAAAATTTATGTTCGAAATATGTATATATTCTTATTATTATGCTCATCAAAAGGAACAACAAAAATTATGATAAAAAGGAAGCCATAGATTTTAAAAATTAATGAACATTATTACATAAATTATTAATTAGGAGAATTATATTTATATAAGTAATTTTCATTAAAAGTATTTTACACCAATATCTGATAAAGTATTAGTAAGTAATAAAATATTAGTAAGCGATAAAGTACAAATACATTATAAATTTTAAAGTACAAGAACTAAAGTTAAAGTATATTTACCAAATTTTAATTTTCTTCAGTTAAAATATTATTAAACATACGAACGCAAATTGAAGATTTCTAGTTAGGAGGTCTTATACACTAAAAATCTCTTATTTTGTACAGTGTTGGATGAGAATTTCTCCATTTCTGATGTTTTCTCTTAAAACATTAAATTATTGTACACGAAATTTATTTCTTTAATTATCAAATAGTTCTCAAGGATTCCTGTTATATGATTGTTTTTCTACATTTATATTACATTACTACAATCTGTGGTAACGTAATATATTTGTTTTGTAAATGCTCTTTTTTTTATTAAGGTTTCAATAATAATAATAAAAAAATAGTTATATGAATTTTTAAATGAGCAAAATAACGCTTTCCAACTTAGAAACAAATAAAAAATATTTCTCTGAATTAAATTCACATCGAAAATTCTATTGGAAGATCATAGTGCATTCAAAATAAAGGATTATATATTATGAAGGATTATATATAATGAAGGATTATGCATATAAATCAATATAAAAATATTCTAAAGAGTCCATTGAAATATATATATATAATTTTGAAAACAATTAAGAGATTATTTCATGTTGTTCAGAGGGAGAGAGAAAATTTACAAAAAAAAAAAGAATTTTTTTTTTAAAACTGGGTATTATTATAAGACTCTCTCTCTATATAAAAAAAATACTATTGCATATTATTTTACTTTCTTAATGCAATATAAATATTTGTATATTATCTTAAATCTCAAAGAAATATAATTCAAAAATAAAAACGCAGTTACCTTTTGCTGTTTCAAAGAAATTAAATTTAAAGCAAGGAATTGCTGATTTAGAGCTGTAGGCTTTGATCGAAAAAGTGCGATTTCTTTCAGGGTCATTTCAACCCTGTTTTTATTAACCCTGACGCCTGTCATAAAATATGGAATGTATTTTTGTCACTTATGTTAGAGGCTCAAGTTTATCTGTGTATCTCTTGTCCATTCATGTGCAAATAAAGAAAAGATCGCTGGAAGGAATGTTCATTATATCTGTGACTGTCCTTCCCGCAGCAGCACTTTATCAATAAATTTGATATATCTCGCTTTAGATATAAAACTAATATTTCTCCTGATTCTCAGCAAACGTTGTAAATAGAAATATTTCATATAGAAGTAACTGTCTTCAACTAAGTCATGTCCGGGAATAACATTTGACGCTTAAAATTATTCTAATCATGATATTATAGAGGCCGAGTAGAGAACGAGACGAGGTCCCCTCAAAGAAAAGGCCCTGGCCCATGCCTTAAGATGTCCCTGGTGAAGTGTGAGCTTCTGTTCTACGAATATCCTCTCTAACTTGGAGCTAGCTTGTTCTTAAGATTCAGTTTAGTTTTTTATTTCTTATAATTTGTGTAACTCTTAAACGGAACCCTCTGTATGTGAAGATAAGAGATGTAGAATAAGAAGCGTAAATAGTGGGATGAAAAATAAATTCCAAGTAAAAAAAAAAGTACGAACTTTCGACAATTACAGTATCAACAATATTGAAAAATCTGATACGGTTATTAAAACTTTTGAAAGTGTTGGAGGTGATAGAAGGCGATTTAAATCCTAAAAACATTAATAGATCGGAGAAGCATTATTGAAAAGAGTAAAAATTATACGCGACAGATATGCCTGAGAATGGGACGCTCATTTAGGATACAGCGACTGAATACGCTTCACTGTTAAAAAAATTTCTGTATTACACACATATTTATACGCTTATAAAAAAAGTTTTCTCTTTGATAGTTTAATGTTTTAAGTTTTCTTTATCCTTAAAACTTAAATTATACATAATTGTGACCAGAACGAAAATGAAGAAAAATTTTCTTAGTGTATTTCATGTGTATTGAAATTTCTATGTGAAATTTTGTATGCGCATACGGAAACTAAATTTCCATTCTACTCTAGTAACATTTCAAAATAATCTACTCTTAAAATTTCGTTGAAAGCAGGAAATCTATAAGATACTAAGTACTCTTCATTAGCTGAAAAACTGTTGCATTAATATATCAGCATCCTTACCTAAAATACTAAATTGAGTCAATCGAAAACAAAATTCATCTTTTGCATTCTTAAGTTAAGTCATTTGGTTTATCTTACTAAATGATATATTATATTATATACACCCGCACACATATATTTTTTTTGATTTTTGATGGATTATTTTAATTTGGCTGGAAAAAAAAATTTGATTCCTTTTCGTTTATTTCTTTGGTTTCAGTACATTTTTAAATATGAACGTTAACATGTATTAGGTTTCTTACTATTTTGTTATGTAGTAATTATGCTGAATGGGAAGATTTGGATAGATAATACTAGTACAAGCACGCATTCTCATTTCCGAGCTTGAGACAGCATTTTAAATTGTTTATCTCCATTTTTGACATTACATTATTAATTTTTTTTCAGGCATATCTGTTCTATTTTTATTTTTTCTTGATTTCTACTTTTTAGAGTTTTTTTTTTTTTTTTTTTTTGTCTATTATGACCACTGTAGTAACTGAATATTTTAAATTACTGGTTTTATTTTTATATTTTACATAGTTTAATTTCATATTAATATAGTTGTATAATTTATTATTAGTTTATACACATGTTCATTAAGTATTCTAGTACATTCTTGTTTTATATTATACTTTCAGCAATTTAAAGACTTTATTTCCTTTTTGTCTTCTTTTATTTCCAGCTTAATCCCTTTATTTTAACTTTAATGGCTTGCTTTCATTGAGTTACGATATGCATTTTCAATAAGTGTATTTATTAATTTGCATTTTTAAAGATTTAGTTTTAAATTTCGTTGATTTATATCTGCCATATAACTGTGCAATTTATTATTATTTTATATGCATGTTTATTTCGTAATTCCATTGAAAATTATATATATATATGGGGGGGGGGGATATAAGACCTGCTGATCTACCATCCCGGAAGACAGCCATGATGTTCCCAGAGGGCCGTCTAGCGCTTCGAGAGAAATTCGGAAGAGTTAGATGAGGCGTAGACGGAGAAGGAGCGAGACGCTGAACATAACGGTTCAGGAAATTGCGCTGGACGTTATATCTATGATTACGCGAGTTTAATCAATTTGTTTTGTGTTTAAATGTTCTGTCCTACGTCAGCAAATAAACTGTGTGTATGTGTAATAAGTAGTCGTTACTTTGAATCTTTACACACACACACACACACACACACATATATATATATATATATATATATATATATACACAATTTCAAAATAAAATAATTCAAATATATTTAAAAATATATTAGCTAAATAGAATTCCTTAACATTACAAAGGCAACCTATGTATATGCTTTTTTAGATTATAGAAGACAAATCAACACAGCTTTTAAACAGCAAAAATAGTTACATAAAGTTACATCATCAAACTAATAAAAAAAGAATATAATTGGGAAACAAGAAAACAAGTAAAATTAGAAATCTAGACATGGAGAAAATTTAGAATTAAATGGGGGAAATAAACTAAAAAAAACTACATTTGTAAATTCTGAATCTGGCTTATGACAGATTTACAAGTTTCAGCTAGTTTTACAGGCCCAACATTCACCTCCAGAAAAATGTTATACAAAAAAATATGAATATATATATATATATATATATATATATATATAATTCTTCAAAAACCCAGCCTAATAGTCTAAAGCCATTTACAATATTGAATATATTATACTCTATTATTTTGGTTTTCTTCAATAGTTGGTTTTTTCAGTTAAATCTTTTTTGATTATTTTCGTTGTTTTCAATTTAAGTTTTCGTTTAATTTACTTTCTTTTGGGCATTTCTAAAGTGTGTAATGCTTCTCTTTTATAGTCAAATTTGCATATTTATTTTTACTGTATTATATTTGCATATTAATTTTTCTTTGTTTACTGTCTTTTATCTGTATATGTATATGGATTGGTGTATATCTTTTTATTCAATGGTACAATGATGTCTTGCATACTGATTTATTTAAGTATTGAGATTTCTAACTTGTTTTTGATTAATATGTATTGCTGTATAAGTTCCCATAAACTTTAAATTATATATATATATTTGCGTGTGTGTCATATCTTGGCGATGTTATTATTAATGTTGATATTCAGTAAAATATGGAAATAGTTATAAGTAATGAATGTTTGACTTTATTGAACCATTCTGAAGCATTTTATGCTTTTAAGATTCCTAGCCATGATGAAATAAAGCGCTTGAGATTATGTAGGTCGCACAGCAAGTGTCAGCAGAGAAAGAGAGCGTTAGATCGAGAAGAACGCTAATACATTAGGGAGGGGGGAAATGGGGATTCCCCGGAATAATTTTGTTAATTCGACAACTAAACGGGGTTCATGATATTACTTTAATATGTGCGATTTCAAAGAGGAAATCATAATATTTAAAAGTGGGGGGGAAAAGTTTGGCAGTAAGAATAATTGAATAAAAAAAAGAAGGTAAATTTAATTTATCATTATGTGTATCAGTGTAGCATATTCATCATTTTATTTATTTATTTATTTTTTTAATGATTTTCGCATATAGGAATACAAATTTTTTGTATTTGAAGAAAATTGTAGAAGAATATTTAAAATGACACTTGAATTTGAAGTTCACGAACTTGACAAGAAAAAGCAATTTTGTTATAAAAACACTGATCAAATCAATTTCAATCAGAAAGAATTGTGTTTTAAAAATATTTTAGTTATAACTGGCAGAATTATTATTTCGTTAAGACAAGACTTAAAACTTTTATTGTGGTTTAAGTATTATTCCAAAAATATTCTGAAAATGAATGAAGATACCCTTGCATGTTACAGGAATTTCAATCTCTTCGGATTTCCAAGCTCTATAAAGTTGATTGCATATAATTAATTCATTTAATAAAATAAATTTCAACGTTTCTGTTGTAAAGTTGGTACTTTCTCAGATGGATAATGGAAGTAGAATTTAACAAAAAAAATTTCAGGATTTTTTTCATTCAGAAAAAAAATATTTATATTATATTATATTCTTCAAAGTTAGGTGACGACAGCCTGGAAAAAGAATTATTTCTTATTTCAAAAAGCCGTTAAAGTTAGCATACTAGTTACAGAAAATGTTTAACATTTAATGTTATTAAGTTTTTTGAAATTTTTATCATCATTAAAAGGTTCACACAAAACAATTTTGCAGCTTTGTTTTACATCTGCGTACCTACTCTCAGGGGGACTAAGACGTGCTGCCATCTGTTGTTAGAAATTGATACAAATGATTTGAAACATTTAATGAGAATTAGAAAGTTTTTCTTTTGGTACTGTAAACACCAATGAATCTTGTGTACAGTAGTGTTAGGATGACTAACTGAAATTTTTAAAACCATTTCGTCTTAAAAGTGGGTATTTTCTAAAAGATTAAATTAATACCAACTGAATATTGTGCCTAATATTTTGCAAGATATTAAATAATATCATGTTCATTATTATAGCTTTTCTATGATAAAAATTGTTCTTTAAAATGGTATTAGAGCGTTGTTTTGTTTACTGGTAAACGTGATATACATACAAATGAAAATTATAATAAGTGTTTTAGTTAAGTAATTAGAAAAATTTAAATAAGTTAATGTATGAATTTTTAAGTGCATTTTTCCCCCATCTGATTCGGTGTTTAGTAATTAAATTTGTACTAGTCATTTAAATTCCACATTTATTTATTGTAGGATGATGAATAAATTGATTTTTCATGATTGACATTTGTAATTAAATACGATCCTATAATTTTATTTTAAATCAATTGGAAAAATTAAGATCTTATGTTTAGAAAGTTAACTGTTATATTGAAAATACAATAGAATGAACAGATGAAGCATAAATCAAATAAGCACAAATTTGAAAACTGAAATTGTCCTATTATATCGAATTAGAAAATTCATATTCAATTAATAAAATGTAATATATGCTTTTAGAATATTCTTACATTTCTTACGTTATCCTGTTGTTAGTTTTATTGGTTTTTTTAAAATATTTTAATATATATAAAAGATATTTTTTTAATATATAAATAATATTTTAATAAATATTAGTTTAAAATTTAGTTTTAAATATTAGTTTGCATAATTATTTTAAATTGTTCAAATAATTAGCCACCCAAGGGACTATTGTTTTAGTTGGATAACTTTTCACGTACCAGATCGCTTTTCAATTTTTTATCGTTTGCTTTAATTTTAATTACATTTAGCTTAAATATTACATTCAATTTTATAATTTATCGTTTCCTTTAATTTTAATATCGGAAAAGTTTACTATTGTCAATTTCTCGTTATCTCATAGTTTGCTTTAACTCTTATATTTAATTTTTAGTAATTTAATAATTATTATAAATTTTAAAAAAAGCGCATCTTGGGTAGCTCAATCTGTTCTTTGCAAAACTTAGCACAGAATTTTTTTCATTTTGATTATTCAAAATTAATTTAATTATTTTGTAACAATGATTTCATCAAAAATATGTTAATCTCATTTTAATGAGAGCATTTTATACTTTCTTTAATGTTTGATACCTAAGAAATTACTAGATTGTTCTGCCGAAGCAACGATAAAGCGTAAAAGCACAAGAAAGTCTAACACAGAAATTTTCGAAGCACAATTTCAGTTTTCAACTACTAATGAAAAATTTATCAAAAAGGCTGAAAACATATGGATAGTTTTTTAAAATGTATTTTTTAGGTGTACTTACTTAAAATTTTATTAATACTAATAATAGGAAAACTAAGTGGTACACTGTGAAAAGTTTAAATATCTTATTGATAAAGAGGAAATGGAAGGAAGATATGAGAAAGGTAATACCAGTAAATAACAATGAATAAAAATTAATAATTAAAGCTGTGTTTAAATGAAATGAAACACTTTGAGACACTGAATAAACACAATAATAAATTACATAATAATGATTTTAAATTAAATAGCAAGTTAATTATGTTATTGAAATTATAATTTCAAAAATGTCGATGTTCGTTTACAGAACAATGAAGAGGCATTTTTTTTTAAAAAAAAAATAAAAGTAAGTTTTTAAAAAGAATTTCGAGCCAGCCAGGATTCGAACCTGGAATCTCCTGATCCGTAGTCAGGCGCGTTATCCGTTGCGCCACTGGCCCACAAGTATAGGGGTATTACCAATAAATAAATAGTATATTTTATTCATCTGCAATCGTTATTTTGTATTTAATATGAGCATGAAAAATATATTAACTATACATAATTAGTTACTCTCTTTGAAAAGGAATATTTAAGACAAATTTAAAATTCAAATAATTCGCTCTTTAATTCTTCACTTATGATAAATTGTTTTCTGATAACTGAGAAAAATCATTAAAACGGCCCCCTTACAACAAGAGAACAAAATTATTTAAAAAAATTTCTTCCTGATTATTATCAGCTCAATCTAAGATCACTTATGTTTAGGTCAATTTTCAAATTTTGATTTTCGTAACGGATTACATATCGCCAATAAAAAATTTCCGAATTGCTTCCTGCAAAACTGGACCTGTATTGAAAGGGTAGGGGGGAGGGTAAAAATTTATTGCAGGGCAAACATTCATTTAGGAAAACTGCTTTTAACACATAAGTAACAGCTCTTAAATGTGACATGGAAACAACACATCAAACACTCGCGAGAAAAATTCCGGAGAGCAAAATGCAGTATCTACCCCTTAATTTGCCGGGATTCAAAAATGAATATGAAAAACAAACTGCTTCTGTACACTGCCGTTCTCAGACCAATCATTAGTTATGCATGCCCGGTTTGGGCGTATGCGGCCAAAAGTAACATTCAACTTCTAGAAAATACTCAAAGCTCAACACTTCGCATGATAACCAAATCCAGATGGTTTATCAGAAACAATGAAATTCTTAAAGCTACTAGAATCCCCACCTTCAGAAAACACATTCAAAAAATAGCCAAAAAAATTTGTGCAACACTAAACTTCACTAACAATAGCAACATGATAAACTTAGAAAATTACACCCCAAAAGAAAATTCTAAAAGACCTAGAACAGTATTACTCGATTCTTATAACCCACCTTAACTTGTACTTTAATTATATTTTCATTTCTCATACAAAAACTAATTTTATAAACACACAGCAGCAATCGGATGAGGTAATTGTGTACTAGCCTGGGATGGCGTTTTACACATGTATTATCTTGATCCCAAAAAGGATCTTGAAAATTAAAAAAAGAACAAGCAGTTTAAATAGCACCTGGGTGCATGGTCTGAGATAGTGCAAAAGATAGAGTGGAGAATAATAATAAAAGAAGTATAAATGAACGATAAATGGTTTTTTTTTTTTTTTTTTTTATACCATTTACCTGGAAAACCAGGAGAGGTAACTGTTTAATTTGTCGAGTGACAAATTAATTTTTGTTTGTTTTTTTTGTTTTTTTATGATTGCAATCTCAATTTTTGCAGGTGACAGTGACCTTTTGGACAGTCTGCCAAGTGAAAAACGAAGATTTCAATCGATTTTTTTAAAAATTTGTGGTTTAAATAATAATAAAAAATGAGTAAAAATCAAAAATATGATGTGAAGAGAGTTTAAGGAAAGAGAAATGATAGGACCCTGGTAGAGGCGTCACGGCTCAGAGGAACATAGCGTTTCAAACGAATCGCGCCTGAACAGAAGATAGAACGTGCGGTGAAACGGAGGTTTCCCATTGGTTGACAGTGGGCGTTAGGAGAAGTGGCTGGAGTTGACCTACTCCGGCAGCATTATTTATGCAATCAACTGTTCTTCCACTACAAGAGTGATTAACACCCCCCACCTCAGACTCCCTCTTCATATCAGGAATCTCATCAAAACTAAAAACAGGTTCAGAAAACTCTGGAATCAGACTCGTTACCGCCCCTACAAAAGGGAAGTAAACTCCTTAATTAGACAAATACGCATCTTAATTAATGATCACAAAAATAGAAGCTGGAAAATCCTACTTGATAATCTCAGCCCCGAGGATAATTCTTTGTTTAACTTGAACAGAATTATCACTCGTAAATCTTACAATTTTCCACCCCTCAGTGGCCCGAGTGGAATGGCTTACTCTGATTTTGAGAAAGCGGAAGCTTTCAAAGATACTCTGGAAGCTACATTCCAAGAAAACGCTTTTCCGTATTCGGACGAAAAAATAGAAGAAGTGGAAAGAGTCGTCTCTGATTTCCTAGAAAATGATCAAACACTCTCCAACATCCCCCCCCTTGGCCACCCCAAACGAAATTAAACAAATAATCAAAAATCTTGTAAATAAGAAAGCTCCAGGTCCAGATACTATTCCTAATATTGCTCTTAAATATCTTCCGGACAAGGCAATCACCAATCTGACTAAAATCATTAACAAGTGTCTCATGGCAAATTACTTCCCTAAAAAATGGAAAGAAGCTACAATTGTTATGATCCCAAAACCAAATCAAGATCATAAATTCACTCAAAATTACCGGCCAATCAGTCTTCTAAGCTCCACTGCAAAAATTTATGAAAAAATCTTACTAAATAGAATCAAAATCCATAGCAACAATGAAAACTGCATCCCCCCAGAACAGTGTGGATTTCGAGAGGGCCATTCTACTATCCACCAACTAACCAGAGTGACCAACATTATTAATGAAGGTTTCACCCATAATCTATTTACTATTGGCATTTTCTTGGATGTTAAAAGAGCATTCGACAGAATGTGGCACGATGGGTTGATTTATAAAATGATCAACTTCAAATTTCCTTTCTATCTTATCAATATCATCAACAGTTTTCTCCACGACAGATCATTCAATGTAAAAATTAAAAATAGTTATTCAAATAATGGAACAATGGCTGCTGGCTGCGCTCAGGGGTCGATTTTAAGTCCTTTTTTATATAATCTCTTCTCTGACTTTCACCATGCCAGTGTCGGTGTGTGTCTCTTTGCTGATGACTCTGCTGTGTTAGCTCAGGGGGAACTGGCAAAATATACCATCAAGACTCTCTAAAATTATCTCAACATCTTAGACTTTTGGTTAACGGACTGGAGGATGTAATCAACGTTGATAAGACTCAAGTAATAATCTTCAAAAAAGTACTTAACAATAAGCCCCAACAATAATCTAAATCTTTTGATGAAGAGATAAACTGGGTCTCGATGGTGCCTTTACGCGGACTTCAGTTAGACTCGAAACTCATATAAGCAGCATATCAAATTCCTGACTGAAAAGAATTTTTGGAATGAGAGACTAATTTATGTATTTCACTCATTGAGAAACTCTCCTCTCATTAAATAACAAAGGTCTTACTATACAAACAGATCCTTCGCCCAATCATCACCTACGCCTCCCCTGTTTGGGGTTCGGCCGCACAAACTCACATGAAAAAGGTTCAAATCATGCAAAACAAAATTCTCAGAATAATGACAAATTCCCCCTGGTATATAAGAAACAATGTAATCCACAATGATCTTCAAATTGAACCAATTGCTTCATATATCACTAAGCTCTCTCGAAATCTCTTCACCTCCATTCTCCATCACAATAATCCAATTATTAAGGCTCAAATTCTTTTTACCAACCCCCACTCCAAATTCAATTTCGCATATAAAACTACTAAATGGTCCCTCCCACTTAAACCCCATAACTTTCTTCATTTTTCACAATTATTAGACCTTCATTAAGCAAGATTTTGGTACATTTAACTTTGTTTAATATCCTCTAATCACACAGCGTTGATACTGCAAAGTGTCACTGGTACTCTTGATGTTTCTTTTTTTTTTGTTAGTCCAATCGCCCTTAGGCGTCTTCTACATTGTTTCTTACGACCCACTATATCCATCAATTTGAGCAAAAGCGATGACTCGCTGACGCTGGTCAGTTTTTCTTATGTCTGTCTGTCCGGCAGCAAAGGGATGGGAGAGGGTGGAGTGGTGTATGGACGGATCAGCTGTGAGCCAATCAGAAGTAAGGATGTGACTTGGTGTTATAGATTTTGATGTTAGACTTTTTTTTACGGAGGATAGAGGCTGAAATAATTATTGCAGGATTCATAGGGAAAAGGGTGAAAACCATTATTGTGCGTAAATATTTTTTGGGCTTGAATTAAATTGTTTCTATGACTGTGGATGGTGTTATAAAAACGGCGGGCAAGGTAGTTAATGTGTTTTTTAATGAGAGGGATATGGAGGTCTTTATGAATTACATTGTTGCGTACAAACCACAGGGCGTTAACAATAATTCTTAAAATTTTATTTTGAAGTTTTTGGAGGTGTTTAATGTGTGTTTTGGCAGCATGGCCCCAAACGGAGCATGCATACAGGATAACTGGCCGAATTACTTGTTTAAACAGTAAAATTTTATTTTTTAATGAAAGGGTTGATTTTCTTCCTATTAATGGTAAACAGGCGTGGAGCTTCTTCCAGCATTTTTCTTTGATTGAAAGTATGTGTTTTTTAAAGGTTAGTTTGGAATCGAGTGTAATTCCGAGGTATTTAACGTCGGAACTCCATTCGATTTCATCGTTGAAAAGTCTAAATTTTTTAGAGGGAGGGGGGGCATTACCTTTTCTGAAAACAACAGCTTTGGTTTTATTGGAGTTGATGGCTATTCTCCATAGGGTTAACCAGTGTTCTATTTTGTTTAGGTGAGTCTGAAGTTTTTTCCTGGCAGTGTTGTGGTTATGGGATTGGACGAGGCTGGCTGCGTCGTCCGCGAAGAGGCAAAGGCTTGTTAAATTAAATTGTGGGAAGTCGTAGGTGTGTATAGAATATAAACAGGGACTTAAAACCGAGCCCTGAGGAGATCCGGCAGCAATTCTACTTGTAATAGATAAAACCCTATTGATTTTAACCTGAAATGATCTATTTTTTAAAAAAGAATGAATTAATAGTGTAATGTAAGTTGGAAATTGTAACCGAATCATTTTGTAAATAAGGCCATCGTGCCAGAGACGATCAAATGCCTTTTGAACATCGAGGAAGATACCTAAAGTAATTTGCTTATGATTGTATCCTTCGTTAATGATGTTGACAACACGAAGGAGCTGGTGTACAGTACTGTGTTTGTACCGGAAGCCGAACTGGGCATCAGGTAGAATATCGTGCTGCTCAAGGAAATCCTGAATGCGTGATAATAAAAAAATTTCAAATATTTTTGAAACAGTGTTTAGTAAGCTAATGGGTCTGTAATTATTAGGCAGGGCGTGGTTCTGATCTGGTTTTGGAAACAAGATAACAATGGCGTGTTTCCATTGGTCAGGGAAGTAGGCGTGAAGCAAGCATTTATTAAAAATTTTTGTAAGGTGAGTGATGCAGTGTATAGGCAGGGATTTAAAAGCTTTATTGTGTATCCCATCCTGTCCAGGGGCCTTTCTGTTTTTTAATTTTTTGATAATTTATAAACACAGCAGCAGCATTCAAATGGTTATGTTGTGTGCTAGCCTGGGGAGGCGTTTTACACAAGTTTCATTTTGATCTTAAAAAAGATCGTAAGCGGAAAAAAAAGAACAAGCAGTTTATATTGCACCTAAGTGCTTAATTTGAGATAGTGCGAAAGTAGGATTGGAGAGTGAATAATAAAAATAAAATCAAAGAAGAAATAAAATGTTTTTTTTTATTTTATTTTTTTTTTCCTTTCCTCCGGACAGTGTCCGGTGGAAAAGCTGTATAATTTATCAAGGATAAATTATTTTTTTATGTTTTGTAATGTTTTTGTTGATAAAAATTATTTCTTTGTAGGAAACAGTGACCTTTATGGCCAGTCTGAGACCGTACGAAAGAAGATTTTAAATCAATTTTTTTATATATTTATAATTATAATAAAATAATAAAAATATGATTAAGAGAAAGTATGAAGTCAAGGAAGTTTAATGATAGCGAAATGAAGGCGATAGGCATCTGGAGTGGACGTCAGGGTTCAGAGGAAAACAGAGTTTCATTTCGTTCGCGCCTACGAGATGATGGCTTGGCGAGGGGAAACGGAGCTTTCCGATTGGTTCTCGTTTGTCGTTCGGTAAGGAGGGCCGATTTGACCTACTCCCGACTGTTTGAAAGGAGGAGAGTGTGTGGGAGAAAGTTGTTTCGGATTGGTGGTTGAATTTGTGGTCGAAGGATTGCGATTGGTTGTTGAGAGTTGTGTGCAGAGGAGGATTGAACTGACAGCCAATGGGTGGATCGTGGAAGGGAAGGGTAGATTGGCTAACTTAAAATATACCGTCAAAGCTCCAAAATTATCTCAACATCTTAGAACTTTGGTTAACGGACTGGAGGATAGCAATCAACGTTGACTAGACTCAAGCAATAATCTTCAAAAAGTATGGCACAATAAACCCCAACAATAATCTAAATCTTTTTGATGAAGAGATAAACTGGGTCTCGGTAGTACGCTACCTTGGACTTCAGTTAGACTCGAAACTCACATATAAGCAGCATATCAAATTCCTGACTGAAAAATTTTGGAATAAAATTCATTTATGTATTTCACTCATAGGCAGAAACTCTCCTCTCTCATTAAATAA
>BMAW01043643.1:0-39372 GCA_019974015.1 Nephila pilipes | reverse complement strand
TAGATATGTAATTTATTTTTCAAAATTGTAATTTGAAGGGTCCAACTTATATGTATGCATACATCAAGTACATAAGTAAATTTCTGTACGCAAAATGGATGTACCGATCATATTTTTTTCTTTTTGTATTCTTCAAATGTATAAAATGTTTAAAATCGTTCTTGTAAAAAAACTTACTAAATAACTGTTCATTATTCATAGAACTGAATAAAATAACTTGGTTATTATCACAGTGTGACTTTATATTCATCGGATTATTTATTAGTGATTATTAAATATAAAATTTATAATGGTAGGAGAAGAAAGTTTTGACGGGGCATTAGAAGTTGATTGTTTGGGGGAGGGAAGTATCTGTCTTACAGCAAATATTTTCTCGAAACAACTGTCTAACGCAATGTTTACTCAACCGATTTAGAAGATCGAGGTAAGTTTGGAAATATTAATACTAGAAAGCAAACTGAGAGATATTAGATGAGAGGTTATTGGATTCTCTTCGTGATTTGATAGAAATATTTTCTTTTGGTTAGACTGTGAGAAATTTAGAAGAATAAAATGTTTTTTTTGTATAATTTTATATGAAAATCCTTTTATTACTTAATCAAGAATAAATCCTTAATAAGGAATTTCTTAATAAGGAAAATATAATTTTTTATTTATGATATTATCCTTAGTATAAATAACTATTAAAAGCTATTTAACTATAAAAAGTTTATTAATCTTCCGATTGTGTCTGTGAATGAAGTAACAATGCTGTTTCTGAATTCATCATTCGAATGTTAGATAAAAACTGTGATGTCCATTATGGATAATAATAACTTTTGTAGGAATAATTTGTTCTGAAAATTATATACATGTCTTGATTTTTATTTAATTTTTATCCCTTTGGCTAATATGAAATGATTGGCAACAATAACATTCTGTAAACTGCTTTTAGAGATTGTGCGAGAGGGGTGCCAGCTCAGGTGTCGTCCTCGTCACTTGACCGTGGTTCAAAATTACGAGATCCATCGCCAATAGCAATCGTGTTGCTTCTAGTGCAACGTTAATAAAAAAACTAAACTAAACTAAACTAAACTAGAGATTGTGTTATAGATAATAAATGCATAACATTCGTCATTTAAGATCAAAATACAGGGTTTTTCAAAATGTTTTACCTGATTTCAAAACTCCATATTTGCGTAAATGAGCGACAGATAATGATAAATGATACATGAATATAAAGGAAAATTGTGAAAGTTAATATTGGGAACAATAGATGGCCCTCATGTGTTCTTAGTGAAGCTATTTGGAGAAAACTATTTTAGAAGCTTTCTTAGAACTACCTCACAGTTGGATCGCTCGCAGTGGACCAGATGACTTGATGTTACACATCTGGTTACATAAGTCACCTGAAATGGCCCAGCAATTTCTTCCTTTGGGGTTTAGTTAAAGAAAAAGTGCATTCATTACTACTTCCTTACTACTGACATTTTACAACATATTTGGCAGGAATATACATATCAAATTGACATTATACATGTATCTAAAGAAAGATATCGAACACTTGTAAAAAAGATTTCCATATTTTCTTTTTGCTTACTTGTATTACTTATCATACTGCATCGTTTTATTTATGAAATTATAGAATTTTTAAATCGGATGATTCTTTTTGAATATCCCTGAATATTAAAAACCTAATAGATAAAATCTTTAATAACTAAGTACCTGAAAAGTTTAAGAAGGGCTAAGTGAGTTGTAGCATAGTTGGAAAATAAAGTTATAGCACATCAAAACTTTTAAAATCGATTCAAATTAATCGAATATCTAAAACGTAAAGCTATTTTTCAGCAATAATCTAACTAAAAGAGTGTTGCGCATATTGACACGTAACAAATCATCTATCAGAACCGTGAAAGTTTATTATATAACAGTTTGCTGTGTTATAACATTTATCAAAAATTTATTTTTTTCTTTTATAATTTTAGAAATACACACACTTTTATTGTATCAGAAAGCTAATTTTTATTTTTTCAACATCTATGGCTTAATGCCTCTTTTAATTGACATTTCTGTTTGCATGATATTTACCTCGGAAATATTATTAAGAAGTCAAAAGAAAAAAAAATTGTTCTTTACGAAAATTAAGTATATATATATACATACATTTACGAACAACAAATTTGGTATAAAGGTAAAAATTATAGTCTTTTAGTTTAAAAAAATAGTTTTTATATATTCTTATTAGTGGGTATAGATTATTTTGAAGTTTAATTTTATTTACATTATTTGAAATGTGTATCACTTTCATTATTTCCTTTTTATACTTTGAACTGATCGCTTAAAATTTTTGTTATTAATTTTGTTCTACGTCATTAATGATAATGTAATTACTGATTATGTGTGAGGGTTGGATTCAGGAAACTAGTTAAAGCACACTTTTCCAATTCCAGATTTAGGTCAGTATTTAAATCTCCATTATTGTTTTTATATTCATCTTTTCCCTTTATTTTCGCTATGCTTTTTAAAGAAGATTTTCATTTAAATTGCTTGTAATATTTAATTAATGGTCTATGCTTGTGTTGAGTTAATAGTATTATGTATACAGTGTATTTCGAAACTCGTGGGCAAAAATTTTAGGGATGATAGAAAATATTTAAGCAAGCAATTTTCACCATACAATGCATAGACGGAGAGCAAGCGGTGAACCACTAGACGGCGCTGTAATGGAAAGCCTAAACCCCGAGGTTTTTTAAAACATAATTTCTTCTGGGAATATTAGGAGGTAGGGAGACGCACTGTAATCAGAAGAAGGCTATGCTTTTACAACACCATCTAACAGTTCACCGCTTGCTCTCCGCCAATGCATTGTAAGCTGAACATTGCTTGTATAGATTATTTCTATCACTCCTTAAATTTATGTCCATGAATTTTGAAACACTCAGTATAATAGTGTTTCAGTAAATTTATGGCTCTTTTCTTTGATAATATTTTGCACGTTTTTTTTAAACTTGAGATAACATTTTTAATTTGGTTATTAGGTTTTAATTTGATAATTTACGGATTTTTTTCATTTAATATTATAGTGTTTTAGGTTTCCAGTTTTAATAAATTTTTAAATAAAAAGGTATTATATGGTGGAGAGATATCACAAAATAGTGTAAAAGGGAACTTTCACATGACAAGCAGCAAGTGTGAGAAAAAAATAAGGAGTAAAGTAAGAGCAACCAACAGTTACTGCGGGGAACCTATTCACGAGATCCCGGAATCATGATTGGGTGTCAAAGCGAAGGTGACAGCTGTAATTTATGAGCGCATGAAAGTTAATTGGTAAATTTAGTTGTGTGTTGAAATAGGATATGTTGAAAAAGAAAAAAAAAATTGTTAACAAGAAGAAAAGGAAGGAATTACGTGGTTTATTTCATCACAAATACACATACACGCAATATAATTATTAACATCTTTTATCAATTCTTAATAAATCACCGAATATGTTTAACAAAAAGCCTAAATTAAAATTACTATTAAAACTAGCTATTTACAAATATTACAAAATTAAATCATATATAATAAAATTAAATAATAAAAACTTAAGAAACTTAAGAAACATTAGCCTAAAATGTAAGGCATATAAAGTATTATAATACAAAAAAATTTTGAACAGCTGAGAATGCAATATTAGAGAATATTTAAAAATACATATTAAACATCTGAATAATTAAAAGTCAAAGAATGAAACCGGTAATTTAAAAAAATTTCAACATAGCTCAAAATATCAATACATTACCAAAATCTATAAGGTCTTCAAGAAAAAAGAACTTCAAAATCAAAGATAATGTAGTTTTAATTCTATCTTAGGTCTAGAACTGAGGAAAGTGCTTTTTTATACTAGTAATAAGGATCCAATCATGACACTAAAGGCCATTACTTTGTAGCAAAATGGTATAAAGCCAGAAACAAATAGAAGTACCTTTTAAAGATCACAATTCAACCAAAGAAATAAAAAAAAGAAAGAATAATCAAAATAAAAAATCATTTAAATTAAAGTAAATTAATATAATCCATTAAAACAATATTACACCTATTTATACAAATTAATAAATAATTTTAAGTCATAAAGAGGTATGAATCTTCATCTTCTTAAGCATAAGTGTTATTCTTAAAGTATCATCCAATATGGCGTAATAATCCTTTTTAACAATAGTGTATTTAATCCCCAAACTACATTTGATTGATTTATTGATTTTATGAAATTAAAATAATACTCGCTTGAATTTATTTATTCTACCAATTTAAGTGAACTGAAGAGTATAAATAAGTGGTTACGACAGTTTATGAAAACAACAAAAGGTCTGGTAGGCAAAGGTAAATTAAATTGCAAATTGATGAAATCAAAAATTATTATGGCAATTTCCATACGCAGCATTGTCAGTAATCTTCAAAACATGAGAGATGTTACTGCTGCATTTTATCACGGATCCGACAAGATCAATCCTTTGTACGGGCAATGCCCCAAAGACACTGAAAGTTGGTTTCGTTTCTAAAGTTTGGAATCTACAAGAAGTCCTCTTAAAGAAATCACCTTTGGATTACCAAATTAAATTATCAATATTTGATAAAGAAAACGTATTTAAAATTGCATACTGAAACTTTTACTAATAAAATGTATCTATGGCAAGACACAAAATTACAATGAAAGCTACAATAATCTCTCATGGAATATTTTATCCAAATATACATTTATTAGTCTTAAATGTATGTGTGTTATTATTAGGTGTGCAATTCTTATAAATCCAGCGTATATTGGTTTGTTGCCTTTTATTGAAATTGCAAACATTTACCTTCCTGAAAGTCTTGCACATAAGTTTGTAAATTACGATAAGCAAAGTATTTCAACCTCTGTCAAACATTCTTTTGCGACTGTAAAATTGTCTCAGAAAAAAACAAGAACAGCGTGGATAACCAGATGCACTAAAGATGGAAAAATATGTAGTATATTTCTAGTTCAACTGGAGGGTTTTAAAGTCAATCTCTGTATGTGTGATTTCAATGAAGTTTCTTTTTCCCTTAATGATAAATAATATTTTTAAAACGGTTTTCCATAAATATGTATTAGTAAAATGCCAAAAATGTATATTGAATGGTATATATTTCTTTAGTTTTAAATTATTAAAGAGAAATAAACATTAGTTTTCATATGTCAGAAATTATTACATTTAATACAACAAATTTTTTGGGGTGTTTTTAAATATGAAATGTTTGTTTCAACAAAAATACGTATTTAAATGTAAAAAAGATTTATTGCAAAATATAAAATTGATGTAAAAAATGAAAACAACTAAAATATACAACGTTGGTATGTATAAAACATTTTATTCTTTTGATATTTAAGAATTTTAGTTCCTTTTGAAAATGCAATTTGTTATGCTTTTGACTTTAAATCTTTAAAAGTGGTTTTCTCGAAAACAGAATTTTTCGTATTTTACAATATCTTAATAAAGATGTCTCGAAAAAGAATTTAGATAATTGTTTAAAATTTTGTACCATCAAATGGTGTGACAAGATATTCAATCTGTCCGAAATTGCAAGAATTAATCTGAAGACTTACACGAGATAAATGTCTCTGAAAAAGCTACATCTGAAGCAAAGATTTAATGAACGCGTAAATGGCTCCTAAGAGACTGTTGAGATCGATGAAAATTTGTTCGTTCGCAGTAAGAAAAACAGCAACATTATGTAGAGCATGATATAATAATAAAGTTTATTAAGAATATTCATATGAAATATGCAAATATTATATTATTTATTGGTGTGTTATTTACTTTTATTTCTTGATTTCACGTTCGTACTACCTCGGCGTAATTGTACTTTGCAGTATGCTTATATAGCAATGAAGTGCCGAAAGTTTCATTATGGATAGCAATTTTTTTTTCAAGTAAATATTTTAAATTATCTTAGTTTTTTTCAGTAAATATCTATCATTTCACATAAATTATTATTTTATTGATTGTCTATTATATTCGTAAATTTTCTTTCCTTTGCAAGGATTGGTTCGACAGTTTTCAACATTTTTCAATCCACTTAACACTATCTGGTTCGGTTCCTTCTTCGAATCCCGGACCAAGTATCCTCCAAGTATCTCTCTTCCCCCACATTCTATTTAACTCATTTCAGATTCTGAAAATTTTCTCAAGAAAGAAGAGTTGAATAAATGAACTATTTCTTCATTACATTATGTTTGGCATAATATATCCCAAAAGGATTCACTACCATTCATTAAACTAACCAACCCTTCATCTTGTTTGAGGCGGCAAAGCCATACCTGGTTTTTGAGCCATTATATTCCACACTCACTCTTCATTACATAGTTTCTTTATTCTTGAAGTAAGCAACAAATTAATGTAAAAATTGTAAAAAAATAATTGTGGATTATTTTAGACAGCACATATTTACAAAATATATGAAAAAAAACTACGTTGTAAAGGGGTAAATACAATCTCAAATCCAAAGGACCACTTAAACTAAAGCATACCCACCACATTTAACAATCGACCCAGTACGGCCAATGGAACAAATCCCCTCCTCTAGATGAAGACCAATAGCAAAACAGTCTCTCAGCGCTCATCCTACAACTCCTTTCTCCGGCCAGCACCCACGCTTTCCAGCACTCAAGCAACAACCAATCAGAAGACTGGCAATGAATCACCTATCAGAATGACTTCAACTTATCGCAAAGTCTTACAATAGTTTTCCAACCCGAGCTAGAAGGCCGATCCGCGTTCTATGTGTTCGTATAATTTTCAAACGGTTTGAAATCGAAAGCTGCGTTTCATTTGCTTTAATTTTTTTTATGAAAATATGCAAGAACAGCACTAATTTTGTGGCGATGCACTTCTACCCGAATCTTGAGCCATAATTCAGTCAAAAAGTAATAAAACTAAAAGTCAATAACATACAAAAGGACACACTAGTCAAGTCTCACCCAATTATTTATTTGTCAGCTTTGTAGTATAATGTCCGAGGGATATTTGCTCTCCTAGGTAACCCCTTAGATAGATTCGTTTGTTTAACTTATACTGAACTAATACTCTCTTACCAATATCTCTCCTGTTGAGGCTGACTTGATTTCTCGAATCCACTGCGACAGTTATCGCCCGTAGCAACTCTTGATATCATCTACCGCCTGTAAGGCATACACTCAGCACTAGTCCCACTAGGCCTCTATCCACTAGACTTTGTTCTGCTTATAAAGCGTCATATATTCCTCATTTCACTTTATTTCTACCTGCCTCTAATGAACATAATCAAGTTTCATTTTGGTTGGAAAGAAATTGTTTATTTCATGCAATCAATCTCAATTAAAGCCCCCAAGGTCAATGAAGAGAAAATCGGGAATAGCTTCACGTCACAATTTTACAAACGGTAACAAATATAATCTGATATTTTTCGAAACTTCATTCCCAAAAATCGAGACCCCAAAAACTTCCTTAGGTTTCATTCCTCCATTGAAGAGATTCAGCAGATTTTTTTTTAGTTTAGTTTTTATTAACGTCGCATTAGAAGCAACACGAGGGCTATTGGCGACGGACTTTGTAATTTTGAACCACGGTCAAGTGACGAGGACGATACCTGAGCTGGCACCCCCTCTCCTAACATCCACACCACACCAACGGGAGGACTTTGGGCCCCGAACAGATTTAACGTGCATCAGCCCCGGCTACACGGCGGGTCTTTAACGGCCAAGGATCGAACCCACGACTGAACGAAAACAGCCGACCGCTAGTCCACGACCTTTACCACTAGGCTACCGCGGCCCAGAGATTCAGCAGAGTGAGAGCTTCAGTAATTTCTCTTTTTCCTGGAATGGACTCTAAAATTGTAATAAAAACCTCTATTCACTTTTTAAATTTTTCTTTCTTTTTTTAATATTTTAGAGTTTGTTTCGTTTTTTATTAGCCGCATAAGCATCATTGTTATTTTCTTTCCTAACGACCATAACTATTTTCTCCTAACGACCTCCAATGTATCGCTTTGGTACACCTATCACAGGCATAGAAACGCTGTAATAAATGAAATTATCTTAGTCTTCATAAGAAATTAAAACTCTTACTTTAAAATTGGGGCTGTTAAATTTGTGATTTTATTCCGGATCTTAGCCATAAATCTTACCTTTTACATTATTAACAAATCGATTTAACAATTGTTTAAGATATGTGCTTTTCTTACTACTGAAATAAATCACTGTAAATTTGAAACGATTCCGGAAACACAAAATAAATAAAACAGATTGCTTCTTTGAATTAATCAAATTCTTTCACGTAAAATATTTTTTTAAAAAAATCATGAAGACTTATTCGCACTAAATGATGCAGAGCATTTAAAGTGGAAACGAGATTCTGAATTCTGAAGAATGATTAGAATTCATGGAATAACTTTTATTTTTATCACTTTCAAGTGATATACTTGACATTCCAGTACAAGAAAAATTTAAAAGTTCGGAGATTTTCATCAATAAATATTTACTAGTTGTGATTTCCTTTTAAGCTTGTTAAATAGCTTCATTAATTAAAATCATTCTTTTTTAATGAATTTTTTGGTATTAAAGTAATTAAACTTTGCCTCTCTCTTAAAGGAATTTTAATGATTTAAATAAATAATGAGTCTGAATTTCCCAAGAGTCTTAAGAAATGCTGAAAGACTGAGTATTGAGAAAGGTAAGTTAATTTATTGAATAACTGCTGAGCAGTGTTTTTATTCATAAGCGAAAATTCTGGAGAATGCTGAAATTTCCAAAAGTATTAATTAACTTTAAACTATATTTAATTAGCTCTTTATTTGTGATCTTTATTACTGGATGTAAAATATGTTAAAAGGCAAAACTAAAGGTAGTTAAATTTTGAGCATCAAGAGTTATAAAAATATTTATCATGTTTTATTTCTAGAAACATAATAATTCCTTTAGATTGCCGATACGTTTATTAAAAGAACATTTTAAGTTTCGTTTACATATCTTCGCCATAATATTTTCGCACGGTTTTTCATTTTTCTATTTCATGTTTAATAGAAATAAAACAAATTTCTCTTAAAGCATTAAGTTTAACTATAACATCAAAAAATTCGGGACTCCAAAAGGACAATATAAACAATGGTTTGTGATTTCAAATTTTAATTAAAATTAGTTTTATGTCTCAGATTAATTTTGTTGGTTTTTTTCCAAAAACTTCCAAGGCGACAATAATGCATATATGTAAAATCAACAGAAATATAAGAGTTGCAAATATACTTCAAATTATGTCGCTCATTTTGTATTTTAGTAAAATAATAGAAAATATTCAATCCAATATATTTCCTACACATATACCTTTGCTATTGTTCTCAATGCATTATTTTCCAATGGGAATTTTCCCACGATTAAAACTGTACCCTATAGCAGCGATTAACAATTATGAATTTTATTATAGACTTTAATTGATATAAACAGATATTGTAATAAAATGTCTTTAAAGATCTACTGCAATCTTTCCCAAAGAGGACAGTAACTTCCGCAAGTGGGCATTACAGAGAACGGAGGAGTCATTTTTGGTCTAAGATTAATTCAAGGGAGTTTAAGAGGACCAATTGCTATGTCCTTGCTGAATATTCGTAAGTTTGAGCTGAAAAGGCTGTATTAATAATAATTATACTTGACTTATTCTAAATTTAAAAAAAAGAAAATTTGCTTAATTCCAAATAAAAGTACAGAAAAAAATTAATTTGTTGCTAAATTACTCAAAGTTAATTTCTTAGGCTCAGCATGTGCTCTTATGAGAGATAACTATTTCTGTTACATATACCATACTACCCCATTGTAACGCGTCACCGAATTTAATGCGACACCAAAATTTTTGATATAGAGGATTAAAAAACGAAACGAGGAACTTAATGGAATCCATTCAGTTTTTATGTAAAAGAATTAATAAAAAATATAATTCAGTCAGATAAGTATTTATTTAAAATAATTAATAGCACAGGTTACATTCATGGCAATAAAATTAATTAAAGTAAAATAAATTAGGTACTATTAGGAAAGTAACAAGAAGAAGTAAATACAAAAAGAAAATGTTTATTTAGAATTTGAACTATTTTCAGAATCAGATCTCTTTGATATCCCATTAGTATCGCCAGTATATTCGTTCACGCGTTAAATCCCTCCCAAAATGTCATTTTCAGAACCATCTAAATTACTGAAAATGACGCATTTCTAGAAACCTTTAACAGATCAAAGTTCGATCTTCTGAAAGGCGGTCGTGGCCACGGTAACCTAGTGTCATGGCTTCGGATTCGTGGTTGGCGGTTTTCTTTCAGTCGCGGGTTCGAGCCTTGATGCCACTAAGGACCCCCCCTGTATCCGGGGCCCAAAGTTCCTTTCATTGGCGTGGTGTGGAAGTTAAGAAAGGTGTGTGTGCCAGTTCAGATGTCGTTCTCGTCACTTGACTGAAGTTCAAAACTGCGAGGTCCGTCGCCAATAGACCTCGCGTTGCTTCTCGTGCGACGTTAATAAAAACTAAACTGAAAGGCGGTTGCAATCCCATTCTTTTAAAAGAGTGATAAAGGTTTTTTATTTTATAGAAAATAGATTTTTATTATTTATTATGATCTCCCACTAATAGTCAACTGTTATGTTCTTTTCGTAAGTTATCTTTAAATGGTTTATTAACTACCACATTCAAGATTTGCACCTGAGATGTCGTACCACTCGGTATTATTAGTATATAGGAATTAAGTGTTTCAATATTTTTTTCTTAACATTTAACGTAATGTGACTTCGAAATCCATCAAGGACTAACATGGAATGAGTGTTTCTTAAAGAACCTGGTCGTTCTTTAAAATTCCGCATTCAACCCAGTCTAATGCCAATTCCTTTGAAATCCAAACTTTCTCTTGTACCCGAAATATAACTCCAATATACAGCTTTCTTTGGCATTGTTTTACGTTCCAATAAAACATAAGGTCGAAGATTTTGTCCATCAGCAGTATCAGTAAGCATAACAGTAATTCTGGACATCTCGTAACCCGTTGACTTCCATAAGACTCTTTTTTTTTCACCTTTCTTATTTACCTTAAGTCCGGAAGGCATGTCTTCTTTTATTTCATTAATGCTTCTATTTTAAAAATTGTATTCCTTACTAGTTTACTAGCATGCTGGTATTTGGTATTTTTTCGTAATACAATTGATATTAAGAAGTCACTATGATTATGCTGTTTCCTTCAGTATCAATGTTGCCTCCATTTCCTTCGATCCCAATAAACTGGAGTGATTGGTATCTCACTCATTTTTATATCCTTCAAACCACATACCAAATTCTGCCATTGATTCCCTAAAATCTCTTTTTTATTTTAAAATGTGTCTCATACCCATGGTTTTCCACTTCTGAAATATTCAATTACATTGTTTCTAGAGTACCTGCTGCCTATCATCTTTGGGAGGGAGCACATCAATTTTATTTCACTCCTACTTTCAGGCCCCTCCTATGAATTCATATACGAAAAAAATTTGCTTGGATTTTTTGATTGAATTCCAAGTCACTCGAGTTTTGGATATTTCGGAATCCAACATAGTATTATACTATGAAATTAATGTAACATATCACGCATTAAATTAAATCTTTAGTTACCTTTTGCAATTTTTCTTTGCATTCAAGTATTCTCGTAGTTCAATATAAATAAAATAAATGGTATAATAATAGATATCCTTGAAATTTCTTCGTAAAAATTTTAGATGTCATTTAAAACGCATGTAAAAGTCCCAGAAGACGTGGTTGAAGAATGCTAGTGCGTGGGAGTTTTCTCGCCTGTCTACTTGATATGTTGAGACCAGGACCCAACACTGCATGGTTGATCTTCTATTCGGAGAGGCTAATCGCATCATATTACGGTAAGCATATTCTTTGATATATTTTAGAAGTTGTTAGTACTCACGGCACAGGAACTAGTTGAGAGCATTACTCTTATTATATAATTAAAAACAGCTATTTTGAAGTATGATTATTTTAATAACTTTATCTGTACTTGAATTTAAGTTGAAATTTAGATTTGTGATTTTAACAACATTTAAGGACAGATGAGTCGGGAAATAGGATTACGTCACAAGTGATATTAATATTCCCCTGCTGTCTTGAATGTCTCGAGGTAGGTCGTATTTGCTTATTATGACCCAAATTGAAACGAAAATTTTTGTGGAAAACTCTGTTATTCCAGGAAATATTCCTGGAATAACTAAGTTTCCATTGGAATAATCATTGACTTACATAAGATTCCATTACTGACTCATCTGAGGTATTAGCCATGATTCCTGGGTTAAAATACCTTGTGGATATTTCATGCGAAATCAGTACTTATAGGTGAGTAGTAATAGGGTAAAGGCGCCTGGGGTTCTGCCTCGTTTACCCAGTCACAAGTCAATAGTTCTTTGATTTTACTAGCTACATGTTGGATCAATATGTTGAGGCACTTAAAATGCTGTGAAAAACGAATTGCTGTCACCTTCTTTCATTTCACTACGTCTAAGCCTTTTAAGTGCCGTGTTCTGATTGATTAGTCAAACTTTGAAAAAAAATAACGCCATCTCCCCAATCTAAAGATTCCTTTAGGTAAACTACATACTCTAAAATCTCGACTTAAATTCACGAGCCCATATTGGTTCTTTCAGAGTGAACAAATTGTATAAAATTTGAACGGTGGTAATATGGGGAAGGAGTGTGTCGATAAAAAAGTCAATTCCCCATAATTTCCTTTCAGAAGGTGTGCGGGACGCAAGCAACTTTTCTGTCGTTCCAGAGAGCTGTTACATTAAACATTTCACTTTAGCTTCACAAAACTGTTCCATTATATTAATTAGCCACACCAAAAACGGACTACACTCCACGTAAAAGAAACTTCAAATATTAGAGATTTTAAATAATACTTATTTTAATGCAAACAGAAACATCTTCAATCATTACAACAGTAGACCGATTGAATAATTTATGGAACAACACATCATAATCATGTTTTTGTTGCCCATCGCGCAGGAGCAAATCTCTTCCATAATCATTTAAGCAAACGATTTTTTCCTAATATTTACTTTTGGTTTTTTTTTTGAGAGGCAAAAAACTATTCATTTATTTCAAACTTAACATTTACAAATTTAAAACTTAAGTGAGTGGAGAAAAGATCGTTTGCTCATTTTCTTCAAATCTCCTTACAGCTCTGCTTTCAAAATGGCGTCAAAAATGAAGTATGAAGCCGCCACAGTAATGCGCCAGAAATGAAAATTTTCATTTTTTGCATGCGATACGAATGCTGAAGTGTGATGCTAAGAGGCCTCATCAATTTATGCATTGATCACAAACATTTAATATTCATGTGTTGGATTGAGAGGCATTTGCACGTTCTATCTTATAACAATTTTTTTTTCTTGACATATTTGTAATTTTTATATTTCATTTTCTGTTTATTAGAGTGGAAATGAAGCAGCAAAAATTAATAGATATGAACTTAAAAATTAATTCACAGGAATACATTTAATTAAGCAAAAAATCAGAATTTGAAATCTTATATATTATTAATTCAAACAAGTAGTAATTTTTATTTGTAAAATCATATTAAAGAGAAAGAAATTGCACAAAGGCACTAGTACATTTTATCTATTTTTATGCGTTTCAAACCGAAAATTACGTGTTATCCAAACTGAAGATTAAAGAAAAACTGTAACCTATAACAACACATAATTTTTGGTATATAGTTCTGCACCTAGAAATATGCAATTATCCATTCAATAATTTTACAATAGGACGTAATACTCTTGAATTCTTTAGTTAGGAAAATAAAATTCAATATTTATCTTAGTATTCTCTTTGAAAAAAGAGAGATCTTTTCAATTACCTATATAAGAAAGAAAATTCTCAAAATTACGTTGTTTTAATGAGTTTTGTGAGTATTTTTGGAATAAATTTAGTGGACACTTATTTCGTTAAAGTGGCTCGAACGATTTTGATATTTTCTTAAGGTTTAAGGACTTTTCGAAAGGGGATCACTAATTCGTTATAAGTGTTGCTAAGTCTTATAAGAAATTACTAGATTTCTTTCTTTCTTTCTTTTTTTTTTTTGAGAAAACTTATGTAACCAGGCTCCAATAAATGCAGCTCCAAAACTTCAATTCTAAATGAAGTAGTTTTTAGTTAAAATCTCATAATTAGTTTAATCATTTACGTAAAATATATAAAGAGTGTTATTAGTAAAAAGCTTTTATTAACTTCTGAATATTTGAAAAAAAAAATCATTTTTCAATTCCTTTAAATGAAAAAAAAAAAAAAAATGTTCCCTGAGATGCGTTTTTACTAGTTTTTTAGTGTTCTTTAATAACCTACAAAAAATGAACACACTTGAGTAAAAAAAAAAAGAAAGTTACTAACTTAACATCAAAATATATATGTAATGAAACCGATGATTCAACAGGGGAAACAAAATAAGTTTTCAGTTATTAAAATTATAGCGAATGATAAAATATTAAAAAGAACCATAAACTAACTAAGTTGATGATAATAAGATATAAATAAACATAAGACGCATGATAAGCTATTAAAGTAAGTAAACCTTAAGTGAAATATAACGTATTGCAGGGAAATAAAAACAAAATAAATCGGTATATAAACAAGTGTCGCTAACATCCAGTTCGCCATTTTCTCGCAAAATATGTTGTTTTGCGATCTGCCAGATTTATTCACAAAGCATCTCCTATTTATATGAAAATGCAGCATAAAACTATGCAAATACTTATAAACTTTACGAGAAAATTAAACTTAAAACTGGAGCAAAAGTTCTCAAGGTGTCCCTAAATTGCAAACTTTATCATAAATTTACGCTTGCACGCAATGAGACTTCTAACATACTTAAGCACTTAGTAAGCATCCAGGTGTTACTTGCCTCTTCGATCGGTAACCAGATGGTTAAGTAAATATACTTTAACATAGAGATCGCATTAAATTATAATTGGATGGAAAATAGTCCTGTACAACCAATGTAATAAGTTACGATATTTTGTCTTTGTACTTGTACAACGTTAATTCCTGAATAACCACTATAAGACTTTTAATACATTATATATGCATAGAGATCGGGTTTTTTTCGGAATGTAATTATGTATGGTGGTTTGCAAATTTAGATTGGTGATACTAACATGATTACAATCTTGGACATGATTATAACTTAATTATAATCTACAGGAATACATAGTTATAAGATTCAAAACCTCTACAGGGGAAATTTTATTTATTTATCTCAGTGAAGTTTCACGCAGCCTATTTTTAACAGTAAAGTACAGTTTAAGTTTATATAAACGTATATTATTTCATTTAAACAAATATTGAAAAACTTTCAATGCTGTTATGTTTTTGGAATATTTCTTGACATTACCTCATTATAAAATCACTTTTCAAATGATTATTTTAGAAATGACTTATAATCGCCTTTCTTATTCTTACTTTAAGGAAATTACACATTTTTTTGAAGCGATATACTTTTGGTGGCTATCTTCAACAACAACGCAAGAAGTTAAAACGCATTAATAACCAACCCAAGAGAGAAGTCCCTTTTAGTCTGTTTTATTAAAGCAACCGGACTACTTTCCTTCGTACCCATTATCATTATTCAGATTATTATTTTGATTCAGCGCATGCGACACTGGAGACTACAGACGTACTACCGCCTCTCTCCGTACCTTGCTCTTAACAAATCTTAAATAATTATATCTAAGCAGCTCTTATAAGAGCTATTGACGAGGATACATTATTTTCTCTTTGATTCACACCCTAAAAGACCCGGAACCCGAATTTTGGAAAATGGAAACCTACATGGATTATACCTCATGTGCTTCCTCATCCAGATCCCAAACACCCATTGGAGACATGGACATAGAATCTTGCGAGGCGCTCCAAGCGCTCCAACGAAGAATCAAAAAACTTGTCCACTATCGTGATGAGATCCAGACCTTGATACTATCCAACAGACAACAACCTGATTTTGACGAATCCGATGACCAGTTCCAATCATATCTACTGCTTCACTCCAAGGCCCAGAACGAATCAGCGGAGGGTGAGTATTCCACCCTTCCTATTTGTACTGTAACTGACTGCCAGATACACTACGCATTACCTACAACACCAAACAAAACTCCTAATTTAAAAAGAAAAGATGAAGATGGCTTCGTCACTCCCCTAGTCGCAAAATTGCTAAAAGGCAAATAATTTCTGATCTTAATGCAACACAAACTCAAAATAAATTCAAAAGCCTTACCATACAAGAGCCTAACAATACTCAAATAAACGAGGTCGTTATTCCACTTAAGGAACGACTCCCCCCCCAATGCTAAAAATTCACAATTATAAGAATCAATTGAAGGCGATCAACCAAGTAATTCCTGAACTACGCACTAGACTATCTGGTGAGTACATAAAATTGTACGTAGACACACCAGAAGAATACCGAAAACTCATCGACTACCTAGCAACTAGAAGTGAATACAAGTACTACGTCATACGTCCGATCCACCAACGACCAGTTAAGGCCATTATCAAAGGCCTTCCTAAAGAAACCGCACCAACAGAAATACAAGAAGAACTCTTAGAATTTGGCTTTAACCCTCTCAGAGTAGTTCAGCTAACAAACAGAAGATCTAAATTACCTCTACCTGTCTACCTTGCAACTCTCCCCAGAACCACTGCGGCTGAAAAAATTTACGAAATCACCCGACTTTGCTTCATGACTGTCAAGATTGAAGGCTACCGCGGAAGCGGCAAAGTTACACAGTGCTACCGATGTAACTTTTTCATCATTCAGCTGAAAATTGCAATATCTCACCCAGATGTCTTAAGTGCGCCGAACCGAACCTCACAAGAGAATGCCCCATCAAGGAACGCATCCAAAACCCCGAGTGTATCAATTGCAACCACAAGGGACACTTAGCTTCATATGGTGGGTGTGAAAAATACCCAAAACCTCCAAAAAAGCAAAATATCATCAACAAGAATAAAAATGCGGTGAGGGAAAACGTCACCTTTGCAAATGCACTCACTAACAAACAACAGATAGCGCCACAGGAACAAGAAAATAACCCATCCAAGAAAACTCCCAAAACCAACAATAAACCATCTAACAACTCTCAAACCAATAGAAAGAAAGCTGTTAACCTCGTCAATAAGCATCTCAAACAAAAACAGAATTCAGAAGAAGAAGATGAAAACACCCCAAACCTTTTCACCGCCATAGAAATGCTGCAAACTCTCACAGAACTTTTCAAACAATTACCCGGCCTACTCAAGAACCTACCTAAATTAAAAGCTGCCAAGGGAAAAACCAACAAAACTTACGCCTTGATAGAAGCACTTATGGACTCTGATGATCAATAAGTCTTCACTTTTACCTTCAATATCCACCCAGAACAATAGCTACAAATTATTTGGCCTCAGCCTCGTTTCATGGAATGCCAACGGCTTATTATCTCGTATTGTTGAGCTACGAGATTTTGTACAGAAGCACAGCTATTAATGATATAAGAAACACACCTGAGACCACGCAACACCATACACATTCCAAACTACACCGCCTGCAGAGATGATGGGCTACACCACGAAATAGCTTCAGGAGGCACCCTAATATTCATCAAAAATTCTCTTGCACATCATAGACTGACCACCCCACCACTCCACACGTTGAAGCCGCAATAGTAATACTCACCCCCCCAAACCACTCAGATGTCACCCTCGTTTCCATATACATACCATCTTCATTTCACTACACTAATTTCACACAAGACTTAGACATTTTATTTAAATTAAATAATAACTGCGTCATTATTGATGATTTTAACGCCAAACACCAAACATGGAATGCACACACCAACACACTCAGAGGAGTAAATTTACACAACTACATAAATACTAATGACATCACACTAGCCTACTCATCCCCACACACCAGATTCGGAACAAACACAGCCACAACAATAGACTTTGCACTTATTAAAATTTTTAATTATAATCACATAATAAACTCCTTACCTGAACTCTCATCCGACCATAACCCCATAATTTTAGAATTCAATTTCACACTCACATACCACATCAACAAAAGAGCCATAAAAACTAACTGGATACATTTTAAACAAGAAATTAACAAAAACATTAAATTTACAAATTTTCTCAACATCAACAACAAAACTAGAACAAAAAATTAATGAACTCACAAACAGCATCATTACAGCACATCAAACAGCATCATTACAGCACATCAAACAGCATCAGAACCAATTAACACTAAAAACGAAAGATACACCCCACCACACATCAAACAACTCATTAGACTAAGAAACAAAACCAAAAAACAATACCAAGGAACACTAGATCCCAACATAAAAACACAAGTTAATAGAATATAAAACAACATTAAAAAAGAAATCCACAAATTTACACAAAAAAGCTGGACACAAACATTACAAACACTTAACACACAGGACAAATCTATATGGAAAATCACGAAAGCCTTCAAAAACAAAAGAAGCAACAGCCCCCCCCCCGTCAAAATAACAACACCATAGCTGAATCTGAAATAGACAAATCCAACCTGATAGCAAACACCCTTCAACATAATTTCACAGAAAACAAAAGACCACTAAATTATAAAACCGACATAGATAAAAAAGTACACGAAACATTACTAAACTACTTTAACAACCCTTCACCCACACTCACACCCTCACAAACAGTCTGGCTCAATGAAATCACTTCTTACATACAAAGAATCTCCATTAACAAAGCACCCGGCAAAGATCAAATAACAAACAAAATGCTTAAAAACTTTCCTCCCAAACTCATCTTCTTATTAATCTACTGAATAAATAAAATTCTTAAACTTCAATATTTTCCTAACTCCTAGAAAACCTCAGTAATATTTCCTATTCTTAAACCGGGGAAAAATTCCTGCCTACCAGTCAGCTATCGACCAATAGCGTTACTTTCCTCTCTCAGCAAACTAACCGAATCTATACTCCTCACTAGAATCAACGAACACATTGACAATACCTACATACGCAATCCAAATCAATACGGCTTCACAAAACACTTAGCAACCACACACCCACTCATTAAATTAACTGAATATATTTCATCAGGTCTTGAAAAAAGTAAATCAACAGGCGCGGTCTTCCTTGATGTACAAAAAGCCTTCGACAGCGTCTGGATAGAAGGCCTAATTTATAAACTTATCAACTACAATTTCCCAGCACCACTAATCAACACCATACACTCATACCTCACAAACAGAAACTACCAAGTAAAAATAAATAACACTCTTTCAGACAAACACAACACAAACTATGGTGTAGTTCAGGGATCTTTAATTGGTCCAATATTATATAATCTTTACTTAAATGACATCCCTGAATACAACCTAACAATAATAAACATGTATGCTGACGATACAGCTATTTTAGCAAAATACAAAAACATTAAAACTATCACATTTGCACTAAACAAACAATTAAATATCCTTGAAAAATACTACAACGACTGGAAAATAAAGATCAATGTCGAAAAATCGGCAGCGGTCTTGTGTGTGTGTGTGTTTTCCAGAAAAAGAATCATAAACACTCCACCACCCACTTTTTACAACATACAAATCCCGTGGTCTCAGAAAACTAAATATCTAGAACTCAAACTAGACAAATCACTAACTTGGAAACACCATATTATACACTCGCGAGAAAAATTCCGGAGAGCCAAATGTAGCATTTCCCCCTTAATTTGCTGGGATTCTGAAATGACTTTAGAAAAAAAGCTGCTTCTGTACAAAGCCGTTCTCAGACCTATCATAACTTATGCATATCCCATCTGGGCGTATGCGGCAAAATCCAAAATTAATTTACTAGAATCCACCCAAAGCTCAACACTCAGAATGATTATTAAAACAAGATGGTATGTAAGAAACAATGAAATACTCAAAGCCACTAAATTCCCCATATTTAGAAAATTCATACAAAAACAGTCAAAAAATTCTTTGATACACTTAATTTAACTAACAACTCCAATATGATTAACTTAGAAAATTATACACCAAGACAAAATTCTAAAAGTCCCCGCACAGTATTACTAGATTTATATAACCCTACTTAATTTTAAATTCTCTTCAAAATTCTCTTTCCCCTAAGCATTAAACTACATAGCCAAATACGCCCACTTACAGAGTTCCACCCACATTACAAACACAGCAGTCAGGGACAGCCAATAGGACAGATCCCCTCCAAGAAGCAATAGCCAATGGGAAACATGTCTACCAACGCCACCCCTGACCGAAACCTATACCTCCAAAGTGCCTAGTTTACCAGACTTCCCAGACAGCCAATCACAGGCCTTCCTCTGAAAACACCTTACAGAAAGCTTAAATTCCATCTTTTTACAATGTTAAATGCTTCATATTACTGTTAACTTTCCTACTTAGAGCCTGCCTCTAGAGGGCGTTCATTTGTAAAGGGAGAGAGTGTGATGTCACACGATCCCCTCAGACGGGACCTCACCGAATCTCCGAGAGGAGCTGTTGTAAACGAGCGGTAGTAAGAAGAATAAATGTTGTTGTTGTTATACAACCCGATGTGTTTTTTGTCTAAGGACAACCGTGAACTGAAATCTGAGGTGATGATGATTAGTAATAGTTAGTTTTAGTAGTAGATAGTACTGAGTGAGCTATTATAACATTACCGACCCGAGCTTAAAGGCCGCTCCGCGGCCTATGTGCTCGAATAACATTCCAGCGTATTCCTTCGTACCCAATGATCGAGGCTTCGAAACACCATTGGCACTCAAGGCCAAGAAACCTCCCCTATCTCGGGGTAGAAAAATGTGGAGGGGAAAACATCAGCCGCCAAATTCTTGTATCAAATTTATGCATTTCCAAGCCAAAAACAGTCCGCGTAATTTAAAATGAATCGAAATCAATGTACAAAACTTACGTTAGATTGCATTTTTATATCACATTTCTACGTAATATTTTACTTAGATATTGCTAACAATTTATAATTCCAACAGTTCAAAAAGCAGAGCTCTTGACATGTGTGTGAATGTCGTTTCATTAAGTAAATAATTTTGAAAACAGCTTCTCAGTAAAACATATCTTTACATATTTTTGTGGATTTTTCTGTACAGGAAAAACATTTCGAAGCAAATGAAGGAAAAAAAACCCCCAGATTTTAACACATTAAATAGGTTTGTAACTGCATTCGAAGAAATGTACAATGAGATATTACAGTTGTTCGTAACATATAAGAAATGTTTTTCAAAATGAATACCTTATGACATAAATACAATTTATTCAGTTTTCATTAAATTAAATTGACGTTATTAAATCAAACCACAATTAACCATCATAATTTCTTAACAAATTAATGGATTAACTAGTGTTTAGAGTCGGAGAAGGAATAGTTAACATATAGGAATATAGAACATATAGCAGAATGTTTACTTAATAATCACGTGATTAAAGTTAAATAAATATATCGGCAGAGGAGGAATTGTATCCGAACGAATTTACCTCTAGCGGAAAATTTAGGGATTACACTGAAACTGACTTTATGTATTAATTATGAAAGAGTAACCACAGTTCTCATACGCGTTTAAGAATTTAAGATAACTGAGTGTAACACTGAAAGTTTTACAAGAATATTCTTATAATTAATATAATAATTAATACATGCCAAGTTTTCAAAGACACAGTTAATCAGTTTAATTTGCTGAATAATTTAAAGGGTATTTTTACGTTTAGCAAATTCAAGGAAAGAATTACAATGTATTTATAAGTATTATTTAAAGGAATTAAGTGATATATATATATAATGCATTAAGGAACAACTAAATTCTTTATTTTAGAATTTTCCCCATATATTTCATGTAATCCTCTTTTTGTATTAATGTTCTTATACAAAGTAATTTTAAATCAAAGGTCAAAATTATCTTTATCGGATTATGTCTACTGGTAAATTTTGTCCCCTTATAAAGAGAAAGGAAATGTTATATTTTCATATATTTAGTAATAGGGGGCCTCTTGAGCCCAGTGAGAAGCGTTTGTTTTATAAAGTCGTCGTATTAACATCTCTGCTATACAGAAGAAAAACGAATCCTTATTGAACCGAATGTTAACTGGAGGTGAAAAGTGGCTACCTATGAAAACATCTAAAAGAAAAGAGCATACTAAATGTACGGTCAACTTGCTACCTCTACCTCTAAATTGAGTTTGAGTCTGAATAAGAAAATACTGGGCATAGGGTGGAAAGTTCAAGGACCAATTCAATACTAGCATTAAAAACCTAATGAAAAGCTCATTTCAAAGAGATGCTGTAAGCAAACGTGATTTAAATCACACATTCAAAGAAAAGAGGTCGGCGATATTCAAAAAGAAGCTTATCATATTCCATAATGGTAATACCAGATCACATTTGCTTTGTTAACTCGTCAGAGCTGGACTGGGAAATTTTCTGCCAGAAATTAGAAATATTTTAATATTAAGGTATATTAATATGTAGAAAGTAAATCGCATAGTGGGCCTGCAAGCAATTGTTTAGCAGATATTTACTTACATTTTTATGCAGATTTTTTTTTTTTTGATTATAATAGTTTTAAGATGTTAAGATAAATTGACGATGTTATTTTCTTTCAAATATTTGTAACAAATATGTTAAATCTTTATCTTTTTATCCAGAATATTTAAATTTAATGTGAACTCATCTTAATATAAATATACTCTTCAAAAGTGAAATTGCAACACCTAGAGATAATGCACGTAGCGTCATGCAAATTTCAGCAGTGATAGTAGTGGAGTGGATATGCAAATGATTAAAAAAGACAAATAATATCAATATAAACCAATTTATTAAATATCTAATGTGCCCAATTCGGGAAGCTGTATAAGCCTTAACCGGTGAGTCATTCTATCAATAAGTCTATTAATAGTTGCTTGAGGTAACAGTTTCCAAGATATAAACACAGCTGTGCACATATCATCCATGGTTTGCGCTAGTGGTTCTCGGTTCATGTCACGTCCAATGAAATCCCACAGGTGTTCAATGGGATTCAGATCTGGAGAGTTTGCCGGCCAGGAAAGGATGTCAAATCCAGTCAGGATGTTAAGAGTTCGCCTTGCGAAAGATGGCCTGGCATTGTCTTGCTGGTATAATGTGTTGGGTAAGCCCTGCAACAAGAGCAGAACAATAGGCTCCACAACTTGAGTGATGTAGCGGTCCACTCTTAAATAGCTGTCAATGTGTACCAGAGGCGTCCTGTGATCAAACATTATGTCACACCAAACCAAAATGTCCGGTGTTGGATCGGTATGACGCTCGGCGAAATGAGTTGGTTCGAAGCCTTCTCTGGGTCGCCGCCATTCCCGTCAACGACCATCATTCCTCCACATACAGGAACGAGATTCATCCTTGAACAATTCCTGATGCCCTTTGATGGTCCAGGTACGATGACTATGATACCGCGCCAAGCGTCTGGCTCTATATTGAGTGGTCAACAGTACTCTTGTTGCTGGTATCTGTACACGTAACTGTATTTCATGCAGTTTGTTGCGTGTGGTTTGAGTGTACACAGATCCACCTGCTCCTAGAGGCAACGGACTTTGGATGTCACGTGCCGAGGAGAAAGGAACTCAAATAATCAACTGGCGAATACGCTGGTCTGTGCACTCTGACTTGCACCTGTGCGCACCACTTCCTTTTGGCGTGCACGTAGATTTTCCCACCGCGTGACACAACATTGGATGGTATTCACGTTGTGCCCAACACGAGTTGCTGTTGTGCGCAGCGACAAACCCAGTTCATGGAATTCGATAATACGGCCACGTTCCCCGGTCGTTAACTGATGGCATTGTGCTCACCGATCTCTCTGAGGTATTTTCTACGCTTCTTCGAAAGTCGCAAATGCTGTGTAATACCTCAGATGCTGTTTATGAGAAGGTCAAGTTGCTGGCCTTTATAGCCTGAATATGAGTACCAAGGGATCAGACGCGTGCTCAAATTTAATCATTTGCATATCCATCTCACTACTATCGCTCCTGAAATTTGCATGAAGCTACGTGCATTATTTATTGGTGTTGCAACTTCACTTTTGAGAAGTGTATATCAAACTGCTTAGATATTTTTTAAGTAGAAGATAAAATTCATAATAATATACATA
The DNA here is from genome assembly GCA_019974015.1 of Nephila pilipes. Taxonomy (NCBI): domain Eukaryota; kingdom Metazoa; phylum Arthropoda; class Arachnida; order Araneae; family Nephilidae; genus Nephila; species Nephila pilipes. The sequence goes on along the minus strand of BMAW01043643.1, from coordinate 15,160 downwards.
ATAAAAGGGATATATTTTCCTTTAAAATATGTAAGTACCATTATGGGGGCGTTCATAAAGACTCTGAATATTTTAGGAACATAATTTCAAGCCATTTACATAATTTTAGAATTGTGAGTAAAATACCAGATAAATACATTAATTTTGATAAGTTTTTAAAGCATTATAATTATAAATTATCATTTGTTTTACTTTTAAATTTTGTTTATTTCCTCTTCATTCCTTTGAAAAAATGAAATGAACTGCGAATTTTCCCCTATGAGTTTTAAAATTTCCCTTGCCTTAAAATACTTTCAATTTGAGTGAAAAATTGCACGTCATTTCTGTTGTAACCCTTCGAGGGGTGATTAATTATCATACTTCAAACTAATTATTAAACATTAAATTAAAAAAACATTAATTAAAAAAACATTAAAGTTAAGTTAGAATTTATCTGATATGAATTAATAATGTTACAAGGACACAATATCAAGCAGTAAAATTAATTTTTATTTATTTCCTTATTTTTAAGACCCGGTATATATAATATACTGTCGTCCCTCTAAGATACCTTATTTGTACGTTCGTTGTATCATATTCATACGAAGAAATAATAAATACTTACATATAAAAGTATATTATTTTAGTTAATTCGGGAAACAGGATCACAAAACACTTTTGAAAAAAAAAATGAATTTTATGATGTATTTTTATTTCTTATAGTGATAATTTGTGCGAAAATGTGTAACTTAATAAACCAAATTTAGTAGTAGCAGCTTAGCTTAGTATATACAGTTTTATTAGAAATAAGGCCTATTTCTTATTGCATATACTGTAAAGATATTTTCTTCATTTCTTGTTTCTGAAGGTAACTCCGATCCATCAAAAGGGAGCTCTTTAAACAAAAGAAGTTTTTTTCAGTCGAAAGTCCCCGTTTATAGGCATTCTTTTAGATATTTTTTGGAAATTTATATATTTAAAAAATTAATTTAAATTAGATTATAAGGCTTTATTAAATAAAATTAAGAGTAAGAGTAGATCCGTAAGAGTTCAAAAACCAGCCTTCTATGGTAATTGTTCGCATTCGAAACACACCCTCTCATATATGTGATGGACAGACGTGTCAAAAAGAAAGAAAGTCTGCCCACCTTCCTTATTCTGAAGTATTTATGGGATGCATAAATAATTATTTTTCTTTCCTTTCAATCACCGCTGAAGCGGCATTCTCAGATCTTTTCTGTTTGGAAGGAATCACCCTTTCTTTCAAGTCTCACATGTGGTGACCTAACTCTTAGGGCTCTGTTTTTCTTTTAAAGCAGGTAACTCTTTGCTGTATTGTATCTTTTGTTTTACCTTTCTTCATTGATTTGCATCGAAGTTTGTAAAGATTTTTTGATAAAGTCAACCGCCGCTAAAGGCAATGAACCCCTACTGTCATCACTCAATTGTCTCAGCTTATCGTCTATTTTTATCTCATGGTAACAGTACAGATCAATTTTCTTTTGCAAGTCTCATGTCCATCAACAACAAGTCTCTAATCGGCTGTCTCCAGCCAGTTCCATCTTAGATATCTTCGAAGACTCTCCCTTCGTCTTCGCTTTGTTAGGTTTTTTTTGCAATAGTTTTGGTTTCGAGAAATCCTTTCTCCTCTGCGCTTTCGTTTGTTGTCTTTTCGTAGGCACGCACAGCGTTGATAAATTTTTATTAGCCACTTAAAGGGTTATTGTTTTAGGTGAAGCGTTTTGGCGTACCAGACCACTTTTCAATTTTTCATCGTTTGCTTCATTTTCAATTACATTTACCTTAAATACATTTAATTTAATAATTTTTCGTTTGCTTTGATTTTAATTGCATGTCGCTGATATATATTCAGTTTAATAATTAATCGTTTTCTTTAATTTTAATATCGGAAAAGTTTACTATTGTCCATTTCTCTGTATTTCATCGTTTACTTTTAATTCTTTTATTTAATTAAGTAATTTAAATACAATTATGAATAAAACGCACCTTAGGTGGCTAAATATGTTCTTTGCAAAACTTTGTATATGATTTTTTTTCCTGTTTAAAAATTTTTTTCTTCGGAGAATAAGTCTGATTTTTGCCTCACTGGGACTTTATAACATATTTACGACCTCTATCTTTTACTGTAATAAGGTGAATCGTCACATATCAGTCTGATTCAAAAAATTTAGTGCCTCCATCTGTTGCTGTCTAACCCTTTGTGTGGGCGGCGTTAAATTTTATACCACTTAGTTTGAAGTATGAAACGGACACTTTATTTATTTTGTTTTGAGTAATTAGCAATATTTACATAAAGTTTCAAACATGTAGAATGGTTAGCTGATGAAATTAAATTTTTCAATTCCTTTCAGAAACATTTCTGTAAGGGTAAAAGCAACTACTAATTAGGAACTTTACTAGATAACTTAGATTTAAAGCAATAATTAACTTAACATAGATTTAAAGCAATAATTTTTATAATTATTCTACATGGTTGTGCTCTCTAATTTAAGTAAATAACACTGTAAGCTAACATTTGAAGGTAAATGTGTGGGGAAAAAATGTAATTTAGGTAGATTTGTAACGCGCTAAATATGTGGTATAAAAATGTACCACCACCCTCAAAGGATTAAGCTCATTTTTATATAAGCGGGAGATTTCGTGCGACTGTTATTGCTATGCGTAAGGCGTCTCATGTAAGTTTTTCTAATATTTTTAATCTGGTCGTTTTATTGTTCAGATTGATTATTCTTTTTCTATTTTCATCAGATACAAATGGAGGATATATATCGTTTCTTTTTACGTATTTTACTTTATTTCTTCTTTTAAATGTTTTTAGAAGATTATTAGTTTTTGTGAATTTATAGAATTTCAATTATTTCAATTTTGGGTTATAATACTTACATGTTGGTAGTGTTTGGTACACGTAAATTATTGTTTAAGAAGCAAATCTGTTAAAAATCAGTATTCAGAATTAAAATTTGTTTTCCTTGCTTTGTTCGTACTTATTGATGAGTTGAACTTCATCTTCTTGCCATTATTTATAGGTTTAGTATTCTTTCTGGAATATTGATCTCCTTCTTAAATGTTTTGTATTGTAATTTGTTTTGTTTTTATTTTTTCTTTGTATTAGATTAATAAAAATATCAATTGTGGTTTTCTGTATAGTTTATCTGTAATCTAAAAATTACTTGTATGTTTTTCTTGTAAGTTTTAAAACTTTTTCTGCTTTAATATAAGTGCCAAAACTATTTTCAATTTATTATTTGGAATTATTTTTTATGTTACTGAATTATTATTTTATTTTCTATAGGGTTAAACAAGCTATGTACAGGAAGTCACCTTTATATGCGCAGTCATCGTTAAAAACAATGGCGGACGGAACAACCATAAAAAGATAATTTTTAAAGTCAAAAACAAAGTTGAATAGTTTCTGTCCTTGCTCTGCTGCACGATAATATGCCACACAACTCCGATACACATTTATTTACTTAAATGATATGACACAGGCTTACATCAATTTAAAACCAAGTGACACATATAAAAAGAAACAAAGCAAAACAAACAAACAAACCATAATTAAAATTAAGTATTTCTCAAATTTTGAAATTTTTCAAAATTTAGCTGACACTTTTGGGTGAACGATGCTTTTTAAGCCAAAATATTGTTGTCGATAATATGATATATGTATTAATATTATGCTCTAAATGTAGATTTATCAAATAAACATTTTCAAAACAAAGTGAGTGAGTATCTAAGATAATTATAAATATTTTAAAGGTTAATTTTTTTTTTCGAAGCCACGACTTGTTGTGAGAGTCAGCGGCTTCGATCTACAATAGACACAGTTTTCTTTATAACATATAACATCTTAACATATTTCGACTTTTTTTTTATTTTATTGAAAGGAAATGAGTGATGAATGATGCGCTAACAGTTTTATGACATTTTGTCTGAATCTGTAAAAACTAAGCACGGTAACAGTTTTTATTTAAAATATGAGAAATACTCTTCTTTAATAAATTATATGAAAAAAGCAAAATGTGTGAAAAAAAAGCAAAACTTTTACTACAGAAGGTTAAAACGCTATGATATTTTAAATATTGGGGAGAAGACAAACTTATAGCACCACTATCTGCAGAAAAAGCAGAAATCCTATTTGTTTTCCCCCTTTGGCTTTAATTTCGTGTTTAAAAATTATTTTTTTTAAAGAAAATTGTGAAAGAATTCAAAAGAAAATATGTATTAAGGGTTTTGTAATTTTCTAATATTTTGCGATCGTCAATTTCGAAATATTTTTTCTTTATTTTCGGACTATTAATCTCTGAAAAGTTTCACCGAATAATTGAACTCTTTGACTTGTGTGGTACTTGTATGTTTAAATCCATTCTTGTATGTTTAAGTATCGTGTATCGGATAATTAAGATAATGATTAATCTTGGGAAGTTTTTTCAATCCCTTTTGCTCTTTGACCTATGATTGATATCAAAACACTTGATAAATGTTTTTAAAGTGTAAAGAGTATTCGAGCCTAATTTAGTACTTTATGGCTTTCAGTATTTTCAAGTATTTAACGTTAAATTATTTTCAGAAACACCAGTTTCTTTTAGTTCTTAACCAAAGGCGCCCATATAATTTTTCTCATAGTACCTAGTTGTATTTATTTCTGTAATATTGTACGATCGATGCAGATTTATAAATACTATTTAAAAGCTTAATTTTCCTTACAAACCGTATCACCCAACTCCTATTTATGAAGTATGATTTACTCGTATTTTATAAACATAACATATTTTGCGCAAACAAGAGCTAACCAACTGTGGAATTATACTATATCATCACTTTCCTTTACACAGTTTCTAATAATTTTTATCGTCATTATTTAATCCAATTTTTTAAAGAGACTTTTTCAAATACCTTCATCTTTTAGGTAAAAAAAAAGATATTAAACTTCTTGGAAAAGGAAACAAAATGGTATGTGTGTGTGTGGGGGTAAGAATAGTATTTTTAGTCCGGAACTATACCACAGCACTTCTAAACGTTGATTTAGCAGAAAGACCTCATTTGCTTCCAATTTTCTTTAACGATTGTTCGGAGTAAGTGATGTATCAAAAATTCTTTGACAATTATATTTCCATATATTACCCAATCATATTTTAACTTTTAGTACATGCTCACTGTCTATTCTCTAATGATAGCAGCATAAAATTTTCGAATTTAATGATGATTGAAACAAGCACGATGAAGGTTTTGAAAGTGAATACTGAGCAGTTGGAGAGGAATCTGTTAAAATTTGCAACCATCTCTCACACGAGTTGTATTAATTCAATATGTGGCATGACGGTTGTTAGCTATGAAAGCCGAAATATAAAACTGAGCGAAGGTTGTAACATTGTGTAATAGTTAGTACGTTAGACTTTCATTTCAGTGTTCAGAGGGCAAATATCGGTGGAAGGATGATTGGTTTCTTTTCTCTTTTATTTCAGTTTCTTTTTAAAAGTTATATTTAAGAGGAAGCGATAGACATATAAGAAACAAGTTTTGGGGAACGCTTTTAATTCTAAAAAATCATGTTTTGCTTTTTTTTTTTATTATATATCTCCTGAATTATCATTGGTTAATTAGAATCTCAAGTACTTGAAAAAGTTTTTAATTGACTAATTGGCTCTTCACAGAATCTTATTACTTTTTTTTATTTGCATCGAAGTTATTCTTTAGCGCTGCATAATCAGATTTGGCTCATCCTTCCATCGAATAAATTTCACTCACACGCGTATAAATTTCAAATTTTGGGAAACAAGATTATTTGTTATAATTAAAAAACTTTTTATTTTTTATTTTTTAGGAATTCAGATACATTATAGAATGTCCCCATGAGAGAATGCTCATGTTCTTAATAATTTGCCTCCTCATTATATTCGATATATTCAACGGTTTCAAGTTACACTTTATTACGGACAGACACGGTAGCCCAGTTGTTCTGGTAGCGAAGTCGTGTGGCGTTGTTTCTATCGAGTCGGGGATTTAAACGGCTAATGCACGTTAAATCTGTGCAGGATGATTGCCTCCGAGTTGGAAAAGCATGAAAGTCTTGAGAATTGGGTGCCAATTCAGATGTCGTCCTCGTCGAGGCTCAAAATCCCGAGTTCCGTCTCTAATATTTCTCGAGTTCCTTCTAAGTGTGCCGCTAAAAAGAATTCGAAATTGCACCATTGTGATCAGCAGTCTTGATAGTTCTGATTGATTAGGGTTAATTGATTAATCTAATTCTTTTGATACCATGAACGTCAATACCTTCATCGTATTCTTAAAAAATCTGCCAGTCTTTGAAAATGGTAATTATTTGTTATTTGAATCTTCAAATGAAGTGCAAATATAGGAAGTGGTTCCATGATGTAATGGTTAGCACGCTGGACTTTGAATCCAGTGATCAGAGTTCAAATCTCGGTGGAACCTAGTCTTTCTTTTTATTTCATCCTTCTTACTTATTCTTTCAAAACGATTGTTTTGAGATAAGTTGAAATGCTTATGGAATCTCTCTCTCTCTTTATATATATATATATATATATATATACACCAAACATTTCCTTAACTTTTATCAAGACATGCGATAATTTTTAGAAAATGTCAAGAAACTAATTTTTTGTTAGTGTTCTACCTGCTTCTCCTTGAAAAACATTAAAACAAGCATTTGTATTTGAATGCTTACTTTGAAAGTCTAAACAATGTAAACAAAGTACGATTTCGTGAGATAAATTCAGCCTGTACATTCTTGGAATTTATTATATAAGCATACCTTGTAATTTTGAACCTCAGTCCAGTTACGAAGACGACACATGAGCTGGCATCTTCCTATCCTAACTTCTCCAAAACGATTACGAGAGGACTTGCTAGATTTAACGTGCATCAGCCCCTGCTGTAATGCGGGTCTTTAGTAGCATAAAAGCTCGAACCGCGAACATGACCACTAGGTTACCACTGTCACATGATGTTTATCGGAGAGTGAGACATTTATTTGCTTAGAATCAAGAAATGATTATTCAATTTCTTTTCCAATTAAGTAAAAGGAATGTAATGGGTAAAATATAATTTTCGGAACTAGTTGAAGAAAAGAATATGTATATTTTTCTATACTTGGACTCAAGTTATATTTGAACAAATACATAGTATTGAAATACGAACAAATAAAAGTTACTAAAGTCACCAAACTTGAAAAAGGAACTTTTTCAAACAGGTTTAAAATGCTTATAAGTTTTTAAACATTTTTCTTGACTTTTCGCACTATATTCGAAGTTTTAAACAAAATTTCATGAAGTATATGGTACTTTTTTTTTTTTTACTGTTTATCTTTCTCTTTGAAAGAACGATAAGACGAGCTTTCGTATTTAAAGATGTAAACATGCATTCAGGAAGATTGCGTGAGTCGCACATAATATCATTATATACTTCCAAGCTAGTTATTCAGTGATGTATTCTTATTTACTATGGAAAGTCAAGATAGATCTTCGATCTCTCCTTAAATTTCGAATAGCTGGTTCCGGCGCCTCATTTTGATTTACTCTGCGTGGCTGTCGTAGCCTAATGGTCATGGCTGGACGAGAGGGTAGGCAATTTTCGTAGAGTCGTGGGCTCGAGCCTTGATGCCACTAAATACCCACTGTATAGCATGGGGTGATGCACGTTAAATCTAGTCGATGCTCAGAGTCCTCCCATCGATGTGGTGGGGAAGCTAGGTGCAGTTTAGGTGTCGTCCTCGTCATATGACAGAAGTTTAAATTTTTGTGGCCCTCCAAGTGGGACATTTACACCTACAGATCAAGGATCGGGTTGGAAACTTGGTTTGCAGTGCGTGTCTTCCACCGGGACGTCCTAAATATGGTATACATGTTTCAACTGAATTCATGTAATTAAGTTTTCCAGACAGAGCTTTGGGCAATCGGATTTACCATTTCGTGAGCCATCTCTCATAACTTCAAAGTTCCTATTTATTCTGACAGTTCAGCATCAATATTGCTACTGCAGAGTACCAGAAATAAATTGGCTTTTATCAATATCAAAAAGAATAATTAGCTACTTATTCTAATTTTTACCACTTACATGGGGCTCAGGACCACGTCGGAGATTATTATAACGAAACCCCAGATTCATTTACAAAGCTCGCAGTCTTTGATGATGAGGGAAGGAATGCCCCTGCCCCTTGGTCTCATATAGTTATAATTTTAAAATAAAAGTTTATTTCTGACTGGGAGGTCTGGTGGTCAAATTGTAATATTGGTATTCGAGAACAGTTCTATGTTCCAAAACCAAATCTGAGCTTTTATACAGATTCTGGTTTTATTATTCACTTCTCAACTGGTCATGGTCCTTTCCTTTCTTATTTTTTTTCGTTTTAAATTGAAAAATACAAATTTATGTTCCTGTGGCTCTGTTAGAGATACTGATCTCTACGTTTCCTCTTGCCATTTTACTAGGGTGTGTGAGAAAATCTGTACTTGTATTTCTAGCTTAAATCCTGTATTATTACGGCTCGTAAAATTACTCAACAAATTTCTGAATTATTTCAGCTTTTTATTACATTTCTTAATATTTCAATTTTACTTATTGTACAGCTATTATTTTATACCTTGTAAATTTGCTGATATATCTGTCTAACCCTTCATTTTTGTTCAAAAGTTTTTGGACACTTTTGTATTATGCCATTTTACTTATTATGGATCTTATTTCTGCAAGAATATTACTACTGTTATTTTTTTTAAATTCCTGTCATGCACATTTTCTACCATGTAAATACATAGTAAATCTTATTCACTGTTGATTTAGAAATTATGTAATATCTTATTTTTTTCTGTCAATAAATGCTGAGTGTGGGGGTAATCGTCTTCCGGGGATCGATTTGTAGTTTTAAACCCCTTCCGTGAGCTCGATTTCCTTCGGTATTCTGCCTATATCATTATTTGTTATTCCTTTCATCGGTGCTTGTAAATGTAAATAATACAGTCCATTAACTACACTTTTTTATTTTAATGCAATCTACATTAATCACGTTTCGTTGTATTGGAAGGAATTTGGAATTCAAACACTTAGGAATGAATTCAAATCAATTACTTAAGATCATACTGAACGAAGCTGTTTCTTTTTTTAAAAAAATATCTGAAGTTATTCGGAATACCTCTGCGGTAATTGCAGATCCTTATAAATTATACAGTTTATTTAATTTAAAAAAATGTGAAAATATTGCGTTTCTTCTTAAATTTTACAGGATTTTTAGTTTCGGAAAACATTCTCTAGAAAGAGAGATAAATTCTTTTTCTTTTGAAACAGTAGTCTTTGCAAGTGTTTTCATATTATAGCATTAAAATAAATGGGGAAACAAAACTTTACAAGGAATCTGCGAAATTCGCCATTTTTTTCGAATATTTAAACTCTGTACGTGATCGAAAGTTATTATCAAATTTGAATGACTGTTTTTTTTTAAATTTAAGTCTGCACCAATTGCAATTTTTGGCTCTATAGCGATTCTAAATTATAAATTTGAATTTTTGCACTTTAAATTCTTCAATTTACGATTCGTCTCAACTTTGCTGTGAACATGACAAATTCCGAGGACAATCTCTTCAAATTCTTGTATAGGATCCAAGAAAACCTTACTTCTTCCACGGATTAATTTATGTTTTTGCGGTACCAGAACTGGCAATGTATAAAATATTTATATCTTTCGCTCCGAATGGAAATGTATTGAATATTAATTAATAAGATCAGACTGCTTATTAATATTTAATCACAGTTTATTGATTTAATTATATATTATTTACTCATCTAAACTAATTACGAGTGCTCTTTTTATCGTTGCATTATTTTTTAGGACAATTTATTTTTTTCAATTCAAAAGTCACCATTTTAAGTTTCTTATCTCTTACTGTTATTGTTAATGTTCCATATGGTTTATTATTTTCTATATTCTTTCGTTCATCTCTATTTATCTTTTTGGCGTCGTGTTCAGTTTCTGTTTTATTTTAAAATGAATGTTTTATCTATGGCTATTTTCAAGACCCTTTGGGTAGAAATTTAATTAACACTTCGATTTTTAAAAATCTCTGTTGGTATATGTTATAAATGTCTCTTTTAAAAATTAAATTTAATAGGTGGCCCTGAATACTGGTTTTATCTCTGCAGTTTCAATAATAACTTAAATGATTTAAAAATGAAGTTTAGATGTAAATTTTATTAATTCAGCTCTTAACAAGTTCATTGTGTGCTTGAAAACAATACCATTTCCATCAAAAAATTAATTTTAAGGAATCATTCCATAATTTTAAGTTACAATTGACATATTTCTAGTAGCAGTTTGTATAATTGTTTTTTCCTACAAACCAGAGTATTATTCAGATGTAGTTAGTTTTGTTGCATCACAACAGTTACTCTTTATGGATACAAAAATGGAAACATAGATTTAAAATTGTTTTAAACGTGCAACAATAGAGTTTTATGGCATAAAAACTGAACTAGAACCACTATTACGGTACAAGTATTGTTAAAAATTGTTTATTGTTTGTCTGACAATGCTAGTATGTAAGTTTTATTTGTGAAATCTGCATTGAAAAATATTATATTCATCAGTATCGTTTGCTTTTCACGAAAGTTTTGATTTTTTCTCACTCTAATAATTATTTTGATTTAAAAAATTCTGCAATCATAATTTAGAAATCATAACACAAGAAAGTAAGAGAAAATCATTGCTCGTTGGTCTATATTTCAGTATTTGATTTCTATATTTGCAACATAAATGGATAACCTTTTGTTCCTGAAATTCTTACCACCATAGACAATATTTTAAAATTTACGACGTCTTGTACGAAAACACAGAATATGAAGATTCTAAGCGGAAACATATTCAGTTCACCAACAAAAATTTAAGCAACTGAAAAAAGGAACCAGAAATCAGTTCGCAAAATTATAATAGAAGTAAAAAATACTTCTAGAATATTTTGTCTTGGACAACAAAATCAAGCAAAGAGAAAACAGAATCTTCAGCACAGGAAAATCGTTGTAACAACCAATACAAAACTGAGCAAGAGAAGAAGGCAACACACAAAGAAAAACACTGCATGTTTATAATAGTCCAATTTTTATAATCTTGGACATCTACTTAAATGATCAAAATGCAGTAAAGAATTTCAAAGGAAGGAAGGTTATTCTCTTTGCTATAATGGAAGAAAGCTTGATCAACTAGCACTAAATGCAGTAATAGAAGAATAGTATGCATACAGAATTTTCATCTTTAACAGCAAAAGACATGTCAACATTAAAGTTTCTGAAAACTTATGCAATCGACTTAGATGATCGAAAAAAAAAATCCAGTAAAGAAACCTAAATGAACGAAGATTAGTAGTTGTATAATCTGCTGTATAGGAGGACAGGTCCATCAATCAATATCAAATTCAGAAGAAGAACAGATTCTAAGAATTTTCAACTTTTCTATATAAACAAATTATAATCTTCTCTAAAAGAAAACCAATATGTTAACCAAAACCAAATTCAGCCATAAAAGAACAATACAATAACAATTCTGAACTTTACAATAAAATAAATGCTTATGTCAGCTTAAAAACCTTAAACAATGAAACTGAATCATTCACATCTTCAAAATTATACCAAAGGAGATGAATTCTTAATGTTTTACTGATAAGAAACTAAAATTCAGCTGCACGAGAAGACAGTTTAATCAACCCGAATAAGTTCAGCAACAGAAGAGCATATTCAGAAAACAGTTCTCGTCTTTATAATAGAAGAAATGATTACGACAAGCATATTCTTGTAGTCTTGAAGAAGCGAAAAACACAATCGAAGTCCAGTAAATAATTCCGAAAAATGAATTCTTGCTAACATGGAAATAAAACAGTTTCTACTACATGAGATTTCTCAGTTGACCAATAATTTAGCAAAAGAAGAATATAATTTAGAAACAATTCTCTTCTTTCCAATAGCAGAAACGATTACCTCCAGTTCTTATAATCTTCGACAATTTATTAAAAATCAACGAAAAACAGTAAGAAAACCAAAGGGAGGAAAATCAACTCATAGGAAAAACCTTAATAGATTCATCTATTCAAGAAGAATCGATGAATGAATTAACAACAAATTAAACAATAGAAGAAAGGAATAGAGGAAGCATTCACTACCTTACAGCAGAAGAATTATTATTAATATAGATGTGTAAATATTGTGAAAAATAATTAAATGGACACAGTTACCAAGAATTTGAAAAAAAGATCAAGATGCAGTATACGTCCGGACGCCAAGTTCGGTCTTTTGCCACGAACATTATAAGAGTGGCATTTACGCCTAACTTAGCAACTCACAAACACGAAATTTGACATAAATGCCTAATCGCAGAGAAACAAAAACGAAAAGGACGCCAATTTGGACGTATACTGCAACAACTCTAAAAAGATACTAAACAAAATATTTTGAACTGTTCAAAATTGACGAAGATTCATTCTGTTCTTTCAAATTAATAACCTTGGAAGAATTCGATCCAACAAGCGAACTGAATTAGTCCTAATATGTCATGCTTCAACAAAGGAAACACAAAAAGCGCCACAAATAAGAAATTGATTTAATATTCGAACGAGAAAGGTAAAAAAAGAAAAACGTGTAAGCATAACATGAATTTCTTTTTCAAATTGAAGATCTTTTTTAAAAAAATCCATTAACTTATTATAGAAATTTTAAAACTTTTGTTAAAATTGTTTAAAAGCTATATATTTATTTATCTTAGTAGCAATTCTTCTAAAATGTTTTAATATTTTTAGAAATTTAATTATTATTTTTGTTTATCCACTTAATCTCGAGCATCTCTGGGGCAGCGGATCTACTTACACACTGACTATCTCTAGCGTCACACAAGCCCAAAGCAAGTTTCTCCAAAAATTTTTTTCAACGATACATTTGGCGTAAATTGACCGATCGGATAATATCTTTCGAAATCTTAAGTCTTAAAATTTAACGAAAAATATGCAAATTTAGCTCACTTTGCACGAAAAAAAAATTGGCCTATTAAGTGGTTAAACGTCTTTATGAGATGCAGTTTAACTCCATCCTTAGCGACGAAAATATTTGTTGCCGATGTATTCTTTCATTTCAAAATTGCGCTAAGGGTTGATGTTTAAACTGCCTTTCTAAGAAATGTCTTTCTAGATTTGTACACACACACACAATTATGTATTTATGCGTATATGTAACTATGTGTTTACGTTTCAAACGATATATATTTGCGTCCATCGCAAGAACATATGGAATTTATTTATTTTATATGGTTTTAAAATAATACAGTCCAAAAATAATGATAAAATCTTACTTTAGCCAACGCGTTGGTGATAGGATATATAAATATCAAAATATCAAGCTAAATGTCATTGCAAAATTGGGTTAGATTATTACAAGATTTTCCAAATCGGGGCATTTCTAGCTTATTTTGGCATATTTCTGCTTTTTTTTTTTCACCTAGGCGAAGGCTAAAATAGGATCCAATCGAAAAATTAGTCGTCATTTTTCTTGCATGGCCGAATTACCTTAAAGAAGATTTAAGATCAGTGATTAGTTTGCCCCATTTCTTGTCTTAAGAGTGTGTGAATATATACATATATATAATATGTATAGTATAAAGAAATGCATTTATTATAAACAAGTAGAGAGGAATAATTAATTAATAATATTCCTAGTATTTTTAATTTAGATTTTTTATATTCCTTCGTGAGATATATGTGTTCTCTCCTAATTTTACTTTAGTTATTAATTGAGACATGTAAGAACTTGAAGATGTTAAATGTATATTAATGTTATAAATTTAAATGCACAAATGCTATAAAATGTTAAATGTATAAATGTAAGCACACATACATAATACTTTACATGGATGAATTTTTTAACACCTTTTTGCCCGTCTTTTCAAATTAAAAATACTTTTCATTTTATCATTGCATAGTTTTTGAAATATTAGGAATGCCTCTCCATTTTGCACTAAACAAATAGCATCTTTCATTCGATGGTGTTTCGAAGGGCGAATATACCGCGGAGAAAATAGTTTTGTGTAAAATTAAAAGTATGGAATCTGATTTAAAATAGTGTTTGTTCTGAAGAATGCTTACAAAGCAAAAATCTTATCCAAAGTTTCAAATTTTTTTTTTTATGTGTTGGAAGAAGTTTGGATTGAGTGAATGTGTACATGTCTAGGTCTTCGTCCTTGTACGGTTAGAATTACTATCTTGTTCTATTTATGTATAAATGTGGATGGGTGGGCGGGAGTGTGTGTGTGTGTGAGAGTGAATGATTTTGTGTCCGTCGTAAAAAAAGTTTAAAATTCAGAATTAAAACATCAAAAAAAATTTAAAACAAAAAGTTGTTCCGTCCTTTTATTTGTTGTATGAATGCGTGTGTGAGTGAATGGAATTTTGTGTATATTTTTTTGTTTATTTAAGCATAGAATTGCGTATTTTTTATGTATGAATGTGGGTGGGATGGTGGGTGTGTATGTTTTTTTCCTTTTTTTTCTATTCTTTTCTTTTTATTTGTATATTTAGAGCCTGTACGCATTGAATTGCGTACTTTTTTTTTATGTATTTATGTATATATGTGGGTGGGTGGGCGGGAGTGTGTATGAGTGAGTGAATGTGTTGTGTCCGTCGTAAAAAAAAGTTTAAAATTCAGAATTAAAACATCAAAAAAAATTTAAAACAAAAAGTTGTCCCGTTTTTTTATTTGTTGTGTGAATGCGTGTGTGAGTGAATGGAATTTTGTGTATATTTTTTTTTGTTTATTTAAGCATAGAATTGCGTATTTTTTTATGTATGAATGTGGGTGGGTTGGTGGGTGTGTATGTTTTTTTTATTTATTTTGTTTCTTTTCTTTTCTTTTTATTTGTATATTTAGTGCCTGTACGCATTGAATTACGTACTTCTTTGTATTTATGTATATATGTGGGTGGGTGGGCGGGAGTGTGTGTGTGTGAGTGAATGATTTTGTGTCCGTCGTAAAAAAAAGTTTAAAATTCAGAATTAAAACATCAAAAAAAAATTTAAAACATAAAGTTGTCCCGTCCTTTTATTTGTTGTATGAATGCGTGTGTGAGTGAATGGATTTTTTTGTATATTTTTTTTTGTTTATTTACGCATAGAATTGCGTA
>BMAW01043639.1:15723-33025 GCA_019974015.1 Nephila pilipes | reverse complement strand
AATGTGCAAATTGCACATTCCAGCACTAGAGCTTATCATAACATATACTCAAATTTTATAATTGTAAATTCGTAGACATTATGAACGCAAAGAAATTTTTAAAACTTGTAATTATAGAACTTCATTGAAAGAGGAATATCTCAAGAATAATATTTATGTAAGAAATGTTTTAATACATCAAACCAAATTCTTTTGAGTTACGTATATAGAAAGACTTCAATTTATTTTCATTAAATGAAGATCTAATTATTTATTGGTGGAATTAATTCTGATAGCAAATTTTAGTTTTATTTTATTTTTTAAAAGCTGCTAAAACAAAAAATAGAATTTTTAAAATTGAATTTTCTAATCAAATTGGCTATAATGTTAATGTAGATTAGTAAGAAAATATTCATAGTAACTAAAGCAATGTGCTAATGCTATGCTTCAAAATGTAGGAATCTTTAAATGACTGGAATTTACAGAATATTAAATTCGTCATGATGTGCCATATATGCAAATGCAAGCTACTTATTTCGCGTACTTTCTCAAAATTTTACTTTCTCTCAAACACGTTAAACCTCCATTAAATCCTCGAACCTCGAGGGTCGTGTGATATACGCGTGAAGTATGATATTTAAACACGTCGAGATGGAATTCTCCCGAGGACTCGCCTAATTTTCCGTAGATTAGTAAAATTCCTTTCCTCACGTAGGTGATGCTTAAACTCCAATTCCAAATGGCTGTCATTCACACGTGAATTTAAACCTAGATTTGGAAGATAGAAATGTGGAATGTTTACAAAGCAGAGAGAGAGAGTATCAGATTGAATTACTTTATATTCGAAAAGGTTTTGCATGAAATCACGCAAAATGTTCAGAAAAATATATTTGTAGGTACGTCATAGATAATATTTTACATTCGTATTTGCTTTTGTTTCAGGTATTCATACAAATTGTTTTTCTTGTAAGCTATATATTTACTTCATTTAATTATATTTTTGCTTAGATTTTTTTGCGTGTACCATTTTACTACAGAGCCTCACAATCAGATGTTAGATACAAGCAAGGTAAACTTTACCATTTCATACTAAGGTGCGCTAATTACAAAAGCGTTGTAAATAGGAAGGGAAAAAAGAAGGCTCTAAAATGGTTTTATTTTTCATTAAAATTTGCAGATTGGTAATGTAATAAATTTTCTTTTATAATAAACCGTGTGCGATGAAAATGTACTGACTTTCTTCTTCCGAGATCAATTATATTCTTATTAATAAAATTTGTAACTCATCTAATGATAAAATTTGCATTAAAAAGTTTTAAAATATTTTTCATTGGAAAATTTATCTAGTTACAAAATCTCTAATCTTAAATTATTTGAAGATGTGCATTACATTACTTATAGCCAATACTATTGATAATAAGGTTTCTTGCAAACATAGCATGACTAAGGAAGTGCTATCAAAGAAGTTTAAAGAGGATGTGTTAGTTCAAAGTTATACAGCATTTATTCAGTAGGCTATGTTGATAAAGAAATAATTAAAAGAAAACTAAAGTAACAATTTTTTAGACGAATGATAAAATCTGGAAAAGGAATATAAACATTTCATTTGGCTTTGAATCCCCATCTCATCTGTAAAGTATTAAGTTAATCGGGTGAAAAGAAGTTAGATTAACTTTTTCAAACTGTACTGTATTAAAATATCATACGTACGACTAAAATTCCACTTCCAAAATCAACTGAAAATCATAATAAAAATTATTAATCATTGAATTCTAGAAATATCTATATGGCATTGAGTAATCATTCAAAATTGATGCACTGCCTCATGTATCACATGAAATTTATGTTAAAAATGAGTGGTTTTTCGTTCCATTATTCTATTGTTGAGACATAATGCATTATTTATGTATTTTTTTCATCAATATATATATATATATATATATATATATATATATATGCGGTTATCATAAGCAATATTTTAATTTATCAAAGATGTTAGCAGCGGCAAGTCAACAATTAATTTCTTATGAAACAAAAGAGTTAATTCATGTCTAGAGTTCCACTAATTTAGAATCGTGAATTTAAGCTTAAAGTTATTCTGATAACTTTAATAAATTATATGTATATTTAATGAGCTTAATGATAATTACTTTCATATTGATTGATAAGAAAAAGTTTATTAACTTTAAATTCATTTATATCATTTCAGTTAAGCATTTAACAATTCAAATTTAATCAAAACAAAAAGGAAAAGTGTTTGACATGGCCATTCTAATTTAGCAATTAAGATTATCTGCCATACGATTTTGTCAAAGTGGTGTGTTACTACCGATCTATGACATCATTTCTTCACACTTTATAAATGTCTTATGAATAAGATTCTGCTTATCATTACAGTTTATTACCTATAAATTATAATGCAATATTCTAAATTTAAATTATCTATCTGACTATTTTAATTAAAAATCATTTCCGCTTTATATAAATATAATTCATCTCTTGAAAACTCTAAAAATTCCTTATTAATTATAAACCGATATTTTCCGAAACAAAATCTTTGATACAGTTAAGGAAATAAAACCCACAGAAATCAATATATAATAGCATTCTAAAAATGTTCTTCATTGTCTAAAGCATTTACTAGAAAACTGCAAACAACGTAATATAAAAAAAAAGCATTTTTTTTATATTCTCGTATTTAACAGCATATTTTTAAATACGTTCGCTGAAATATCAAATCTGCATGTATAATTAATTTAAATGTTTCTTAAGAATGTTGCTTAGCTTAAGAATGTTGTAATTATTTTTAATATGAAAATATATTATTATATAAGATATAATGGAGAAATTAGTACTTTTTTTTATCGTAATTGCTTTTTTCATGATACCTTGAAACAAGTTTGAAAAACTTGCTAATTTCTTTACGTATAAAAAAATAACAATTTAAAAGTAAGAGTGTAAAAAAATGCCCATAACTGGTTATGAGATTCTCATTCGTTATTGAACTATTCATGATGTTTAACAAAATACTGAGGTGGAGTGAAATATTTTTTCGGGTTGAAAAAATGCACTAATATTTTTCAATGTCACACAATCTCTGTTATTTCTTAAGATATTCACTTTTAAATTCATACATTAAAAAAAACTAAATATTCTGTTCTGAACTATTCATAGTCATTTTCTCTCCACCTTTTCTCGTGTACAGACTTTTCCGACGAAAAATGTCCTACTAAAGGCTATATAACTATAGGCTGCGAACCCGAAGATATATCTTACATATTTTAACAAGATGGGAGTTTGAAATAACTGCAATCAATATGTGTATATGTAGTCCGTTTTCGAACTGGGAGTAAGCAAATATCGTTTGCCACCACATCCATGGCCAAAAATAACAGGCATGTAGCTGTTATCATACGAATTAAAAGACAAGTCCTTCGGAAACAAATGTTGGAAAAACCAATCCCAGAAAAGCTCTATTAGAGTAAATTATAGGAAGTTAACAGAGAATGAATAAATGAACTAGACTGGAACAATTTAGAATTTGAAAGACACATTTTCGGCAGATATTTCAGGCACACTTCATAACAGATTTCTACATGCAAACGGAAACTAAAGGAATTTTTTCTCATTTAATTGTATTTATCACTTCTAAACTAATTGATATTTTTATTTTAAAATTTATGAAACAATTGTTAAAGTCTCTTATTTATTACGTATTAATCATAAAGGTAAAATAATATATATATATATATATATATATATATATATATATTTGTGTGTTATGGTAAATGTGATCAATTATTGATTATTGAATATTTATCACATTTATCTGTTAGCTTATAAAATCTCTAACTCGTAATGGGGGAATGTAATAAAACTGCATAATTTTTTTTAAAATTTCTGATGTTTGATGCATAAGATTTCAGTAGTATTTCTAATTTCATGCTGGTTAGACGTTTTTTAAGTAAAATATTGAATAATGGATTACATGGAGCTGTTTTGTATAAGTTCTAATAATTTAAATTGTTTCTTTATTCAGGTCTTTTATTTATCAAGACAAAAATTATCTAGAAATGCTTGTTATTATTTAATTCAAAGTTCTGTTTTTTTTCAGATAAAAATAAAGTTATTCACGAAAAACAAGCTAGGGTTTGTTTTATTTTCAAAAGTTTTGATCATTTTGTATTTTCAGTACCTTTTACGACATGTATTATATAACTTATGCTATTATCTAATATATCCGTCTTTAGATGTCTATTGAAATTAAAGTACAAAAGGGCCAATTTTATTTGAATTTTTGAATTGAATTATTATTATTGTAAGTTTTATTATAAGTGATTATGACGTTTTTCTAATTCTTAAGAACGAAATTTTAATTTTGTTTGAAAATATTTATTTTTTCGTATTAAGAATTACTCTACAAAAAAAAGGAATTTATTACATTCTCCATTAAAAATTAGGAATTTTTAACCCTTATCTGCAAATGTGATAAATATTCAATAGTTTATCAAATTTACCAAGTTTATTGGTTATTGGTGTTTTTGAGTAATCGTCGGTAATTATACATAATCACCGGATTATTATTATTACTGTAACTCACACACATATACATATATAACAATGGTATAAGAACATTTTTGATCACCAACATATATTAGAGCTTGTGATGGAAAACTAATTATTCGAAGATGTTTTCTATTGCAGGTTTATATATATTGATGCAATATTTGAGATTGCCTCCAACTTGCACTTGATTAAATCTGAGAATGATTGACGGTGAATTTTTTTTCATAAAAATGTCTCTATTTTGATTCTTATTATTATGTGTATTAAGAAATAAAATAAGAGTACGACATGAAATTATTTGTTTAATATGCAATTTCAGGAGTACCTATATTTGTTCCTTTTACTAAAAAGTAGAAAATACTTTAAAAAATATGAGCATAATATTTAATGTTTTCAAATATGGATGAAAGAAACTGAAATATATTTGCATATTATTTTTTGATTTTATGAGCAGGTGTATAATTTCTTACGCATTCAGTATTAAGGTATTGGAAGAGTACATTTTTACTTATTTTTTCTATAAGAATATGAAATATTTTAGTTCAAATTAACTATAGATTTAATATAAAAGCGATATAAAATTCTTTTTATCAGCATTTACTTCAAATTATTTATTTTTTTAAATAAATAAAAAAAATTCTCGCTTTGAAATATAGTTAAAGGTATTTAATTTTCTCAACCTTCGAATAAAATTAGAAAACTATGCTCTATTTAATATTAATATGATGTAAAACATAATTTTTAAATCTTCAACTAACGTAATGTATGCAATACTTATACAGAGGTAATTTCATTCAAATACCATCCGAGTTTTTTTTTTTTTTTTGAGAATCTAAAGAAGAAGTGAATAAAATGAAAGATTAAATATTTTTTTCAAATTAGAACAAGAACAGATAAGAACAGAATAGGTAAGAAACCTTTTATTAAAAATAACAGGACTAATGTTCTTAATTACAATGGAATATTTGGAATCTATATTGATAGGATAATTTAACAAAATATCTTTGTCCTCCATG
Source organism: Nephila pilipes (assembly GCA_019974015.1). Classification (NCBI taxonomy): domain Eukaryota; kingdom Metazoa; phylum Arthropoda; class Arachnida; order Araneae; family Nephilidae; genus Nephila; species Nephila pilipes. Next base: position 27,464 of record BMAW01043639.1, on the reverse strand, counting down.
ATCGGTGCTTTACACACACCATCGCTGAGTGTAGCAAATTCTGATCGTATTGGTAGCAACAATCGTGTGTAGATCGTGCAAGTCTTGACAATGAGATCCCTTCGAGTACACTTTTCTCAAGCGCTAAGACTAGAGGCAGCGTAGGCCACATCTGATTTGACGATTTCTGCAGCTCGTTAGTTGTCAGCCGGTTACCAGCCTGGAAAGTGGATTATTATGACAGTAGCGTTTGACTATAGATATCTGGATGCATCCAAAATCCCGGAGCACCAAGACACGAAGACGTTGGTGCAAGTGCGTCCTGAAGCTCAATTAAGCTAAAAGTTCTTTGATCGAGTACCTTCCTATTCAAAACCCGTAGTGCACTATGTGCGGAGCGGGGGATTGTTTGCTCAAATTTTGTCTGTCAAGAGGTTTCTGTGCAAAGTACAGCATCACAGTGTTGGACCATCCACCTCATTCTCTAGATCTTACCACTTGCGACTTCTATATGTTTTCTAAAGGGAAATCTAAAATAAAAGAAACAAGATTTGAGTCTGTTGAAGCTGTGAAAGAGAAAGTGACCTGCGTCCCGCAGGAGCTGACAGAAGACTTCCCGCATTGTATCGAACAATAAAATATTCGCATGGATCATTGTAGGGATGGAGGAGGGGGTGTATATTGAAGGTAAGTAATAAGTAAATATGTTTGAGATCAAAATAAAATATTTTACAGCGTCTATATCGCTATTTAGAAGCCAAACCTTTTATCAATATTTATGAAGAATTAGCCATTTTGTCTGTTAATGATAATTGCAAATATTCAACAGAAACTAACTTGATAAGATTTATTAATTCAAAGCCGTACAGTGTACGTAATCTGGAAAATTAACAAAGAAATGAAACTTATAAATCAGTAAAGATTTTATAAGTTACTTTATTCATTTACCTTTAAAGAAAAATCAATTTACCTCTAAAACATCCTTCATTTCAAACCAATATTATTAACTAACTGATTATTGATTCTTATTTCTTAATTCTAGATTCAATTTATGTTTTTTTTCCTCTAAATATATTGGAAATTTAAAAATAATAACGGAATTATGAGAAGCAATTTTTCTGTTACTAAATCAAAATATTTATCCATCAATGTTCATGTTTCAGTTCCAGTTTTTGTAAATAGATAACTTCTTTTTTCGCAATTTTTCTAGTAATTTTTTCCTGGGGGCTGTCTGTGGTCATATCTTAAAATTGGCTTGCGTTACTTGAGCTTATCTTTCCTTATTGATTAAAGACAAATCTACGAGCAGAAGGCACTGGAATTTTTGACATTAAATTAATACTATTTAACAATAACTGTTTTGATCATTAATACTTGAATCGATATTTTTGAGCAATTAAATACTTACAAATGCAAAGTTATTGATTTAGTTTCAATTAATATCGTAATTTCTATTTAGTTCAGCATTGATTTTTATCTTTAAATTTTCAGTTGCTTCATTTCCTAATGCCCAATATTGTAGAAGGTTTAAAGTGCCATTTATATCCAAAGCATTTTAGAATACCTATTATTCAGGGAATAAAAAAAATGCTGAAATTATATGGGTTTTTTCCAGAAATTCATGCAATTACGCATTTATTTCCTCTCCAAATATTTTTGAGAAAATGAAATCCTGTGGTTTTATTTTTCATAATAGTATTGAGTATTATTTTATAATATAAAAATTACTCTAGGTTGAAAGAAAATATTAAGCTTCTAAATGGGTTTCAATTGTTTTTCAAGTATAGGACCCGGCAACAGAACTATATTTGCTTCTTTTCTAAAATAATTCAACATGAGAATTATTGAATAAGTATATTTTTCAACATTTAACTATGCTCAGAAATACGAACAATTAATACGCTGGAATAGGAAGTGTATAAAAAAAAACTAAAACAATGTTCTGCGATTTGTCCTCAGAAATAAATTCGAATATATTCACTATATTCATAATTAGTTTAGTGTCTATTTTTAAAATGAATTTATTTTTTATTTTTATCGTTGAATGGCATTAAGCATTTCTTATCTGAATTTATAAAAGTATGTTTTATAAATATACGAAGAGAAAAGTATCAAATTTAATATGTTTAAATATTTCATGAGCAAGCAATGCAATAATGAATTTGTTTCAGTGTTAAAGCATGTAATCATAATTTAATTAATTGAAAAAAAAACTATACATAGTGGGGATTCAAGCATTTTGAAGCATCTTAAATTAACGAATTTTCTTTTCTATTACAAAAAATAGTAATATATCTTAAGCAAAATTTTAGGAAAAAAATGGTAATTATACAATGTCTATAAAATATTTCCGTATCATTCTAAGACCAAGAGATATTATGAAATTAGAAATTATTAGAAAACACATCAAGTTTTTGTTGCTTTCTTATACAAATTATCTACATAAATTATGCAAGTAAGACTGATATTATAATCAAGCAAAGTTAGGGGGAAATAATTTATACACAATTAATTTTTGCATAGTTAAAAATTTTCAAACAGTAAAAAAAATATGAGTTTTTATTAAGTAAACTTGTAATTTCAACTAAAGGGAACAACATTTTAATTACATTGTTTAACTATTTTTTGATAAAATTTATATGAAGTCATGTGTGAAAATTCATTTGTTGTTGCACTACATGTATTATATAAGCCTTTTAGGAAACTTTAGAGAATGAATCCCTTTTTTAATATGTAATAAAATCTTGAATTGCTTAAAACTTGAGTCGAGAGATTTTGTAAGTAATAAACACTTTTCTTCATATTACACTGTGAAATCACTCTCTGTTTCTAATTAAAAAGTTCAAAATATTAACATATTTTTAACCACTCAATGCAGAATTGTTTTCTTACTTATTGAGATAGTTCAAATGATTTTTTACAATTTATTGTTCAAAAGATTCTAGTTCTTCTTCCACTTCTTTTTTTCAGACTTCTTTAAGTCATTTTTGTCTTGTTTGCTTCCTATTTAAGTACAAAATCGTATTATCAAAGCTTTAAAAGTATTTTTAGATTTTTCAAACATATTTATGATAATATTATTATTTTCAATCTTTTCAAACAATGATATTTTGAAAATCATTTTATGGTGTTTGTAAAAATTTATTTAAATACTTTTGACATTATATTCATACTTACTAATATCTGTCTTGACACTGTTTCTTAATATATTAACCATGTAATTAAAACTATTAAACTAAGTAATACTAAATAAACTATTTTATTAAATTCTTTAAAAATGATTACTTAATAAAGAGATGCATATATGTAAAAAGTTTTAAGCTGATATTTGTAACAATTGTCATTTAAATAGCTTTAACACTCCCAGCTTTATTATAAAAGTTTACTCATAGCATACTAATCCAACTGTATTACTAAGTTAATTTAATCTTTAAATTAACATATAATATGTTAATATGTATAAACTTTAGCTTCACTTATTTGTTCGACCATCCGCAAGAGAAAATTAGAATATTAAATTGAAGAGTGCTTACAACGTTCTTGAAGTGGACAGTCGTCAACTCCGTGATAAAGTTTGTGAATTCTTTAACATATTTAATATTGACAGCAGTTACCTGCTTTTGAATATGTCAGATTAAATGACTTAAAATAATTTAGTATGTCACAATTTTAGAAGTTTATTAAAAAGTAAGGAATATAGTGAGAAAATGCATTATTATATTATCACTCAGTAAATTATTTAGAGGTGTACAAGAATATATCTAGTCGCTTCGTTTACAAACTAGGAGGGGTTGTACAGGGCATCTTTAGGAACCATAATTAAATAGGAAAGAATAAGAAGGGATTGATTATTGGTAAGGATAATAACGTGTGACGAATCGTGGTTTCTTACGATGCTGAAATGAATCACCAATTTATTCACCGTAGAAGCCCACCTACTCCGAGAGCCAAAAGGGATCGTATGAGCAAATCAAAATTCAGAGTAATGGTGAATTTTTTTTCCATATTCATAGGACTGTTTCTCTTCACTGGGTTCCTGAAGATCAAACTACTAATCAGCATTACTACCTTCAAGTTCTTGCTGAACTCCTTGAAAAAATAAAGAAAACATTACCCGAACTAAGTAAGGATAAATCATTCCACATTGTATGTCAAGAGATTTCTAACTACGTACAACATGTCAGTAATATACTATCCACCTTATTCACCGGATCTTGCGTCATGCGACTTCTGTCGGTTTCCATGTTGAAGTCTACTTTAAATGGAACTAGATTTGATTCCGTTCAAGCTATGAAAGAGAAAGCGTTATGAGTCCCGAAAGAGCTGACAGAAGACTTCTGTGCTGTTTTGAACTGAGGAAGGTCCGCAGGGATAGAGGAAGGCTACATATTGAAGGTGATAATAAGTAAATATGTATGAAATTGAAATTAAATGTTTCACTGCATCTATCTCGTTATTCAAAAGCCAAACCTCATATATATATATATATATATATATATATATATATATATATATTAAGCAAAATTTATGAACATTCTAGTATTTCCTCGATTTAACCTAATAATCAAAACATTACTTTGATTTATTTTATTCATATTGATGTGATATAGGGTAAGTAGTGTAATAAAGCGTAAGTGAAAGGAATAGCAAAACAGTAATTATCTCACTCCGCACCAGTGAAACAAAAACGTTGTTTACATGAAAAAACAATGAAAAGGATCTTGATCCATTAGTATTGTCTCGTGGGTCAATCTGTGACCAAAACAAAACAACCAGACTATGAGCAACTGTAGTTTCATAATCAGTATATCCAAGAATTCTAACTTGCTTAAGCTACTATTCCCAATTTTGGATTAAAAAAGATTGGCTGTGAAAGAAAAGTAAAATTAAATATATGTCTAGTGAGCTTTTCTGGGGAATAAATAATAAAATATTCTTATAATCTATAAAATGGTTGGTTATTTTATGTGTTTAAGATGAAGGTTTGACTTAATTTATTTTATAACATATAAAAGGAAGCAAAGATCATTATTGATATATAAAATTCGTAATTTTTGTAAACAATTCATACTTTATTTTATAAGTAATATTAAACTAAAACATAATGAAAGAAAACGGAGAAAAATATACCAATAAAATCTATTAAAAAACATTGGTAAATTGTATAAATTTTTCAAAAATTCAAACAAAGTTTTATAAATGTATTTACTTGAAATATAATTAAAAATATAGAATTCTACTATAAAAACGTAATGAATAGAATTAAAGTTTTTACCAATAAATATTTAATTAATAAAGAAGCATTTGTTCCTAAATTTAATGCTTAGGATTTTAATCAATACATAAATTAGAAGTACTTGAGTAACTTTACTGCAAAAAATTGGCATTCTGTATAAATTCAAAAGTAAAATTAAGGTAAAATTTTAAAATTACTTAGAGTAAGATTAAATTTGACTATTTAGGTTGTAGCATCACTGTTTATGGAATTGGTTCCCTACTGTTGTAAATGCAAAACGTTATTCGTGTATGATACAATTGATACAGAAACCTATTAAATGTCACGTAATATATTTGCTTTGTAATTTCAATAACATAAATTAGTACATTATAAGTGATAAAGGATGCTCTTTATTACATGTACAAAATTAATACCAACGTCACATTTAGAGAGAAATTTTTTTTTAACGGTATCCTTTTTCTACCCTATGCTGGAAGTAAGGCCATTGATAATTTAATCAAATATATATTTCTCTGGAATTTTCATTACGGAGAGAATGCATCCGTGTTTCTAAGCACTGCAACATATGTCACAACAGTAAAATAATTAGGTATTCAATGTCCACAGTTGGGCAGTTTCTTTTCATCTCATCCAGATTCTACTCCATTAACCTAGACATCATGGAACCATTACAACCATCAATTGTTTACACATACTACCTTACTTGTGATGGCAGATATTTTAGGTGACTTGAAGTTCTTCTGATGAATTATTCAGGAGCTCAAATATGCGCCCAAGCAATTTTTACAGGTTGGATGTCCAGGTTCAGGGTTCTGGAGACATTTTCAACAGACTTTGTATCGTTATTTGAATCTGAGATATTTTAGTTTTCCTAGGCTATTCGGGGTTCTGTAATCCAAGTTACCACTCAGATTCTAAAGGAATGATAAATATGTTTCAAATAAATGTCATGCAGCGTCACTATGGACAAATGATCCTTAAACTTTTTGGATATTCGTTCCTACTTGAAAGAAAATTTAGTAGCTTCCCCACCAAATTGCTCTATAGAAAACTTGTGCATCTTCTTGGAGAATTTTATCAACATTAAAATTATAGACCTAAAACCTGTTTCAGCTTCAGATCACTCAGTCCATAAAATATTTACACCCAAACATTTAGCTGTCATAAGTCATATTTTTTCCGAAGACATTTCGAATAGCTATACAATAGATCTGACCAATCTCGAGCAAAGCATTTTTACCCTGTACATCCTAAGTAAGCAGCACATACTATCAGTAAACAGATTTAAGTCAGGAATCCTTCTGAATGACAAATTAAAATCTAATCCTGAAAACGCCACACAAGATTGTCTCTTTCTACAAAACTCAGTCCGGTGACAAAAAAAATTTGGTTTCGAAGGGGAGTACTGGGGAGTCTCTTATGACACTTGCACACTGACCAACATGAACCGACAAGTGGAAACGTAAGCTGCCTGATTTAAACGAAATCCCCTGTCCTTCAGTTCAGCTGTTTAAAAAGCATTAGGTAATTAGGATTTAGAATAGCTAAGGATGTTTATTTTCATTTTCACTTCTATTTTATCTATACTTTTATCTTGTTCAAGTCGTCAGCCTATATTTATTTATTATTTTTAATTTATTTTGAATACTTTTTGTTAACAAGCTATTGTTGTATTTGAAGTTCCTGGCTATTGATCTCTTGAAAGTTCTGACATAATCTGGAGTTAGTCAGCTGAGTTAGGTAACAGTTACAAATATAAGCAAATCACTCTCAAAACTAATTTGAAAAATTTTAATATATATTTGAATAATTAAATTTAATCTCCATTTCTTTCATATGTATCAAAACTCTTATAAATAATGTTTAAAATATTTTGTTTTAATTGAACCTCTACTCAGATTTAAATATATGAATAATGTTAATGACCTGCAATTTGATTGCAATAATTAATGCCATCAAAACATTTGAAGTGTAACTATTTTTCTTTCTGAAAATTAACCTAAATTCTTTAACAACCGAAGTAATACAATTATATATTACAATTACATAATAATACAATTAATAATTTTTAATACATTTTTTTTTAAATTCTTAAAGACATCGTGGTGCATTCTTTTTATTGCGTTATAAAAACAACAATCCAAGCATTTCAATTTAAATTTAAAATTTGAAATTCAAATTTGTTTTGAAAACAAAAGTTCAGAATGATAAAAATGAATTTAATCAAAACGAAAATCCACAAAAGAAATATTGACCTTCTTACAACAAAAGAGATACTATACAACTGAAAAATAAATATGCTTAAATCACCAACACTAGATAATTTCTTAATAGTCTTCTTAGTTAAAAAAAAATATTATTTATTATTATTTTAACCTTTTTGTGTTCTATGTTCACTTATATTTTATTATCATTTGTAGAATAAGTTGATTAATGCCCGTTAAATAAAATCAGACACTGAAAGCTCTTATGTCTCAATTACAGATCATGGTCACTACACCAATTTTATTTGGTCGACAACAGAAAGTCTCTTATCCAAATTAAACTAGAAAAATAAATTATATAAAAAGAGATTAGATGTAAAATAAATTCAGCGTCATTATATTCTTTCAACTACCTTTGCATTAAGTTTTACCTCTTTATAAACAAGAAACCGTATTTTTTTTCAATATGTTTCACTAGGAGAAATATAGAAGCATTTTCAAAATAATATTATGTTCTAATGTCAATATTATTTTGACTGTTAAGAAATGTATTATTTTCTTCTCTCAAAAGCATTAAGATTTTTTTAAAAAAGAGAAAATCTTTTAGATGTTTATATTTTGGGTTAGATATGTATTTCTCTTTCATAGTAGTAGTAGAGTATTCACATCTTGTACAACATTAGAAGAAATAAAAACAGAATTACAAAATCAGTATTTTTTTACCTAAAGGTAGGAGATCCATTGGATATTAGAGGAATTTATATTGTGTGCTTAAAAAAAACTACTAGGTATATTCATTAGAAAAAAACTTCTAATATGCAGGTTCAAAATTATAAACTATTTCTTGTCTTTATGCATACGTTAGATGAATGTTTCATAAATAGGAAAATAGAAAAAAAGACACTGGACTTTCGTTGAAGCCAAAATGAGAAGGTTTTGGAATCCATTGCTCAAAATGAGTAAAGAAATATTCCATTTGAGTTATATTGAAGTGGTTCCGATAAATGAAATGCCTCGAGAATTACATTCAGACTTAATTACATTTTTATAAAAATAGTCAGATCTTTAAAAGGCATACAATTCTGTAAATTGTATAGAATTTTCCATTTGAAATGTTTTTCAAAAAATATCTGATGAGCTTACCTTTTAGAATTCTTATAGTGATAATTGTATTATGAATTCTAATGTGTTTCTATTTTCGAAAAATAATTGTGTTAAATGTTTTATTAGATTAGTATTTGGAAGAAAGCGTCTCCACGGTGGTATATTGGTCATGGTGTGGATTCGCGAATGGCGGTTCGAGTCGCGGGTTCGAGCCTTAATGCCCCTAAAGAACCGCATGGCTGATGCAAATTATATCTGCTGGGCCCAAAGTCTTCCTGTAGGCGTGGTAGGGAAGTTAGGAGAGGAGGATGTCAGTTTAGGTGTGGTCCTCATCACTTGATCGAAGTTCAAAATTACGAGGTCCAATAGCTGTGTAGTGCGAAGTTAATAAAATCAAACCAAGTTTAGAAGACAGCGAATTTTTTTAAATAAAGAATTATTTACTTACGTATTGTCACTTATTTAAATAGGGCTTAACGGAAACAAAACAAAAAATATTATTTTTGTTTTGAACGGTAATTTTATATTTTATATATTATTGTACCACTTGTGTGAGTTTAATCATTTAATTTAGTTTTTAAATTTAAAAAAATAAAGTGTTAAACAAATAATAATACATAAGAAGAATCATTATCCTATTTAATGAGATACTATTTGAAATTATAGATATTTAAGGCAGTACAACAAAATCGTGACGTAACAGAAGACGTATTGGAAGAATTTCTAGATATGGATCTAATGAATCGGGTTAACATATTTCCTAAACATGGGACTTAGTATACTAAAATATCAAGTACAATTTGTCATTCCCAAAATGAAATCCTAAATAATAATGATAAATTAACTGACATACCAAATGTATTCCTGCTACCTGTAATGGAAATCGAAAATTAGTTCCAGATGAAATATTACTTTCATTATTCGATCATGAGTCTAATATTTTAAGTCATTCGTCAATCATTTGTTGAATTGATTTAACTACACTTATCTAATTTAGCATCTGAGAATATACAAAATTGTGCATAATATTTTCTGCAACAAAAATTCAGAAGTCTTTATAATCATATTTTTACCATATACATTATAATTTCATCAAATATATAGTACAGATTATGTATTAATTGTATCTCTAAATGCTGATTTATTGCTTACTACGCCGTCTCTACAATATTTTTGCAAAATACTTCATCCGTTTCAAAAACGTTTCAATTTAGCAAGTTAAGAATTGCTTGATCGCTGTATTTATATTACTTACATATATGTAGTTATCTTATAATTCAATAAATACAGTTTATTGATCGTGATCTACGTGATTGTGAGTCTAGAAATAGTATAGAAAAAGATACTAATAATTATAATTTATTGAGTATTATTAACTGATTATGGTTTATATTGAGTACGTGATACTTATGAAGACAGATTTTTAACAGATTGATTTCTTAAAATTATATTTTCATTTTCGTAACATCATTTTGTAAAAAAGAGGTGTGTACAACAAAACAATTTGTGTTAAAGCTGTGAATTCAATTATTTCACTGTTCGTAAGGTGATTCGTTTCGGTTATAGAAAAAAAATAGATTTATGATCCAATTATCTTAAACACTTAATATGTAATTTAAGTAAAAACGTTGATTATATTTAATAATATTAACCCTAACACTTAGTTACAATTTTCTAAACGTGAAACCAACTATTCATATAAATAATAAAACAACTATTTATATGAATAGTTGTAAATATCTATTTTATAACCAATGCTACATATATAGTAAGTCATGGCATGAAATATTTTTATTTAAAAAAAAAAAAACAACATGGACATTTCATTATTTCATGATGATACTAATTTTTGTTTCCGAAGCTATTGTGGTTATATATGTAAATAAAAGTTTAATAATAGTTCATATTGTTCTATAAATCAGATTTTTTTATCTCAAATTGAGAATATTTTACCTAAGAGAATAAAATCCTCATAATTTTGTTCTTATGCTTTTATAAATTTCACAAGGTAAGACGAATTTTTATAATATTTCATATGTGGAAGTTTCAAATAGATAATAAGAATTTCTAAATCTATTCAAGCAGAAGTGGTAAGCAAATGTACAGTTACATTGAAAACTTTTATCTTTATAGTTTAGGATTGAAATGAAAAATCATTAAATTCAAAAATGCTTGACAAAATTTTCTAAAAGCTTAGAAAGTTTCAACAAAAGACATAAAGAAAAAAGTGCTAAAACGAAATATGACTTAAAAATAACTTTTAATAAGATTTTGAAATCATTCTGTTTTCAAAAAAAAAAAAAAGAGAGCAAAATCTAATAATAAAACACTTCTAAAATAATGAATTTAAACTAGTATTATCTTATTTCTATATTTTAAATTTTATATTTTTTGGCCAGTTTCTTGCATCTGGGAACGGTTAAGAAAGCTATTCATCATGACCCAAAAGGTGGGCAATAAAAGTTCTCAATAAATATTTTAGTATTCTTGTAAGTTTGAGCTCGTAATAAGATTTGTTGACATTTCTTACTGTAGCAAATAAACTCTATTTCCTACGAAAAATGGTTTTCCTTCAGTCTGTGCACGATTATTTTCTTTTCTCTACTTGTTTTTTCTTAAAGGGGAATGCTCTTTCCACAGGCTATATTCACATTCAATAACCACGAATATTACTTTCGGTAGTTTGATGTAATAGGCATGTCAAAAAGAATTTTAAAATATTTACCTGATAACAATATATAAATTATACTTCAGAGAATCCACAGTACCATACAATAGAATGCTAAGATAAAGCAAGAGAGCTTAAAGCTATACTTCTAAGAGTATAATTAATTTTCAGTATTTTTAGATATACATTTAAGAGTTCTTGGTGACATTTTTAATTATATTTGGAATATAATTTTGAGTATTTTCTTTCTATTTTCTAATATTTTATAGTTCATCATGATATTTTAGTTCCTTTTTTACGAAGCTTTATTTATTTTTCTTAATATGTATATATATCTATATATATAGGTTGGTGTCTAGGGGTAATCAAATAAGACAAGTAATAATTCGCAAATACTAACCTTTAGTATGAGAAAGGAGTAATACAAATATAATCTAGCTGTGACGATACTATAATAGTGTTCAAGCGCCCTTGTACTTAACTATATCTTATTTACTGGAGAAAACAATTATCTCATTTTATAACATTCCAGAGCCCTTAATCTTCA
>BMAW01043639.1:0-10723 GCA_019974015.1 Nephila pilipes | reverse complement strand
TTATATGTTCTGGGAATAAATTATGATCTAACAATTAATTATCTGTTTCTTAAGAAAATCATTTTAAAGTACGTTTAAATTATTTATTAAATTTGGAAGTCTAATGAATGAATATCTTGAGCCTTTAGTGGATTTGTAACTGAACTCGCAAATTGCTTGCGAAAGAGGACATAATTGAAAACTAAGGCAAAATTTCTATTCAAATTGTATGTCTTATCATTTTATCCAATACAATGCCTATTTTTTGTCTGTACAATGTCTTATTATTTTGACTGCACCAATACCTCGAATACCCTGAACATGCATCACCATTTCAGAGAAGTTCATTAATTGGTCTTAAACACTTAGAGTGATCAAGTCGAAGGCTTAATTGACACTCAGATTAAACTAGTGATGCCTTCTATAATGGTGTCAGGAACGATTTAAATAATGCAAAAACAGAGCATCAATAATTCAATAGTCAACCTAGAGCGACAACAAAAAGTAATTACCTAGAAAGTATCAGGCTGAATCTTGCAGCTCATTATTCATCAGTATTTAACATCCAAAGTTAATCCAGAATACCAATGACCACAAAGACCACTGATAGGCAAATCATTGAAGGGAGGGGGCTGTTCTAAATTCACCCCTCCCATTCATCGGACTACCCTTGCCCTTTCACACCAATAAATCTATTGTTTCACTTGTTTGATCTGGAATCTAATTAACTAGAACGTAACTGTTTTCAGCAAAGAGTACCGCTTCAATTTAAACTTAGATCATCACAATCTTCAAAATCCGAAACCAAACTCTATGGTGTAATTAATCATTTTGTTACTTTGAAACTTTTGGTTGTCATCCATGACAGTTTTAGAATATAGTGGTACATCGAAAATATTCTATACTCTTTCATGCTGTCGTTCATTTCATTTAAAAATGATCTCATATCTCAACTCAATGATGTCTCTCCATATACGTGGTTATCATTTATAATCATCTTAATCATTTTTTTATTATTCTCAAATTTACTAAAGCGATAGATTAGCCTAACTGTTGGTATACTGGATTTTCTGAACAATCTACCTCAATAATTGGAGAAAATTTGTCATGAAGTTGTCAGATTTTCCGGTAACTTTGTGAATCGTTGTCAAACTGAGTACAAGTTTGCACTAGAGTCAGTTCTTACTCACTAGTTATAGTAAACATTGCTGTATTTCCTGAATAAGCACCTAATTTCTTAAAATGCTAATGTACCCATTTTTTCGTACTATATGACTAAATCTTTGATTGTCATTATATTCGAATCAAGTATTATTTTTTTCCTATATAAATAATATAAAGTTCCTTAAAATTTTGCATTATTTCTTAAATGCACCAATTTTCGAAATTAGAGTTGTTGTATTTAGCACTGAGCTCCTCTTTCATTTTAAACTATTTATAAGAAATTTACATAAATTCTTAAATGTTTCATTATTGCAGATTCTTAATATTTCAGAAGTATATAATTAGCTATTCGTTTAGAAATCTGAAGTAATATTAATGTACAGTTAGCTTTAAAAGCTCAAATGACATAAAAAAACATGGCAAATAAAATGAATGTATGGCTAATATTATATAAATTTCCTACATTTGAGGAATGTATATACTTACAGAATATGTAACTAACTACTGATCTTGGAAATGAAAGAATTCATTATTTATAAGTATCTGTACAAACACTTCTTTTTGGTATTTTTTTTCAAACCAAGAACTTTGAGCAAGCTGTATAAAATGGGAAAAATAAAATATATATATGAACATCCGTAGATGACACTTCAGAGAAGTTAATCATTTTCAAGCAATCAAATAATTCAATGTCATCTACTATTTAGAATGTAATTGTTAACCACATGGGCTAAAAATATAAATGTAATTTCTTTTTAAAAATAAAATGTAATGTTTTTATGTTTTTGCTATTAATTGAAAAACTTCTAAAAATATTTTTTTTGTTATTATACGATACATTCAAAACACTTGAAATTATTAGTTTTTTTTACCTTGTAATTATTAAAGTAGCTCATTCAATTGATATTCTTATGTTAAGTAATCAAATTTTCTATCCATTGATAACTAATTTTGCTCTTATTTAATGAAAAAGTAATTATCTTTACTTTGCTTGAAAATAATTACATATTGTTTCATTAATTCAATCAATCATTATACCCTTTTGCATATACACCTGAACCAATTTTTTTCAAAACAGTCATTATATCAATAAATCGACTCTATGTGTAGCAATGAATTTTCGAAATAAAAATAACATATACTGCCTAAAGCAAAATCGTAATACGTATTAATTCTTCAAAAATCTTCAATAAAAATCAATTGACTAATTTATTTAGATGAAATAATCTAAACTGTTATTGAGGATTCATTTTTAAGGTATTAACATGGAAACTACAAGGTGGTTTCATAAATAAATGGAAATACTTACGGTGATATCACATGTCCCTAATTTTTAACAGCAAGTGCTTATTTTTAGTCAAGCAACTTAAGGTAATTAAAACATGAATGGATCCGTGATAGATTAAGATTTTCCGGTGACAGACCAGAAGGACGTCGTAAAAATTCACAATTAAGGCTTCAAGATCATTAAAGAGAAGTTCCTAGGATATATGCAGAGGAAATCTTTAATGACTTTCATTAGGAAATTCGTTACGTAATAATTAAGAAATGGCTATTTTCTGGTTTATTCTTTAAAGATTGGCAAACAAAAAGTACTAATATTTTCTTTCTATTATACTCACCCTTTTTACTGCTGAAATCGCTATTTATTGAGCTTTTTTCCCATTTGAGAAACAGAGTATTCTAATTATTTCCCTACAGTTCAGGTGGTGCATATGGAAAGATGGTATTAGGTTCCGAAACGAATACCATGTATTTCCTCTAAATTTTTTACGTTTTAAGAATTATTTGAGTTCACCTATAAATATATATAACAGTAACCTCATTTGCAACAATATACATAAGATATTTTTTGAGAAAGTTAGTAGTTTCATTTCATTAATGAAATTATAGATTACTTGTTAATATACAGGGTGATCAATTTAAAATAGTACACGTTTGTTGTTTTTTGTTTTATCCGCATTTATAATATATGTTGCAAGACTTTCAAAATTATTACTTTTTTAATATATCTATATTTAATATTCGGGTATCGTTTTTTTCCCTTTCTAAAAGCGAGAACTAGTTTTTAAACATAAATTCGTGTGAATATCATTATTAATTTTAATCCGATTCTGCGCAAATGATTTGAATAAATCAACAGCTTCTTTCACATTTTTTTTAATATTTGAAAGCTCATTTCAAAAGATTATGCATGGTAACAATAAAAATTGTCTGCATGAGTTAATTCTTTGATTTTAAGGAATTCCTAAGTGTATCAGAACATAATTCAAATATTTATTTCTTCACTGGAGACAAAGGACAGTTATTGCTTGTTTCAGTTAGACGAAAAGTCACTCCACACTCGTCAAACCTAGCGATGAAAGTGTTTAAAAATTGTTTTGATGACCGTTTGATTTTAAATAGGCCTCTGCCCACCAAAGTCACCAGACCTCACCCATTAGATTTTAGTTTATGAGGCTATATCAAAGTTATGGTTTTTCAGAGAAGTCCTGGTTTTCAGAGACATCGATGAATTAAAAAATATCATAAATGATTCACATTTAATTGCTTTTTTGAGGATATATCTTCATATAATTTTACACAATTACAGAGTGTATTATAATATTATCTAAGTGGCAATATATATATATATATATATAGTCTTCATAATTTTAAGGATATAATTAATTATTTAGTTAATAAATATAAAATTGTTGCTTGTAATAATGATAATCAAAATGCAAATTTTCCTGGATTAATTGGATAAGAATATAATTTTCTTGATTATATGAAAGAAATTTCACTACATTGATATCTTAAATCATCAGAAATTATATTGCATCTGTTTCTGTTATTATTTACGTAAATTAAATATGGATGGAAGTTATATGTGTATACATTTTTTGCTGGTAGAGTAAGAATAAAAATTATACACACACATTTTGAAATACTAACAGCATAGTAGGAATTATATGATACATGAATATTATGTACAGTTAGTAAATAGATATACAATAGAATTAGAATTTCAATAATATAATAAAAATTTAAATAATATAATGTGCATTAATTCTACTGAGGAATAGTGACTATATTTTTTTTGCCAATAGTTAATACTTTTATCAATTTTAGTTAGTAGGTTTATGATACTAGTTAGTAAAATATTGAAGGAAAATATTTTAAAAAGCAGTTTGTTAGCATTTATTAAGCTTGATGAAGATACTAGATTTTGATTATTTCAGTACCTCCATATGTTTGTCATTTGTATGATACAACGAAATACTCTTTTTATGTAAACAGAATAATTAATAAAATACATTCACTGGAATATTCTTAAAGGTTGATAATTTTTGAGTAACATATTTTCTTTTTTATGATAAACATTAAGATGCAGGAAGCCTAAATAAAAAATTTTGAAACTTTTTCAAACATATTTATCACATTACTCTTTTTTATTCAGTGATGATTCAAATTTTTTTTCTATCGTTTATATGGAGTTAATATGGCGATGTCTTTCACTAAATCCATATCTATAGATAAACTGCTTTAAATTAATTAAATAGTTAAAAATTTTAATTTATAGTGGTCAAACATTTCTTCTTCCGAAGCAGTGAAAAGAACCTAACTTTAATCATATATTTAAGTTACAGGTTTTAAGTTAATATTTGCATTTGAGCTCTCTTGAATAATTTTAACATTCATGTACCTAACATAAAAGTCTTCATAAATTAATGTAACAGTCCTTGAAGATTAACATCCAAATTATCATAACATGTATAAACTCCAGAAATGTGCCTTTTATTCTACCATCTAGAATATAATTCTACACCCTAATGGGTTTATACTTGCAACATCCTTTAAGTCAACCTTGAAGTCAACTATTATTTATATTCCCCTCTTGATGAAAATAGAATCATGGCATTTATCTATTTTTAATACATGTCAGAATTCAAGATTGTTCCAATATTAAATTTTAATCCTATAATTTTAATATATTATGATTTATTAAAATCTAAAAATTTATTCTTGATATATTTGAGTCGAAAACTATAAAATTCATTTACATAATTAGATTTTCATATTCATTCGTTACGTTAAAGAGGAAGATTGGGCTACAGTGATACACTTAATTTTGAGAAAATATTATTTACTTAGAAAGACAAATGGTTAATAACTTACTTCATAATTCCTTACATCTATTGAACTATGCTGGTAGTTATAATCAGGTTAGTTATTTCAATTGTTTAACATTAATGTTTTAATAGAAATCTGACTTCAAAAGCAATAATCAAGAAAGTTAAACATAGGAAGTATATGAAATCAAATATCAGAATGAGATGTTAATGTAAACCCGTGAAATCAATTGATTTATAACTCTTTTAATTTATTACTATTGGCATTTACCTAAATATTTCACTAGGTGTCATCTTCAGGCTTAATTATAAATGAAGAGTCAGCACGTTCGAGGCTTTACATCTTAAAACCGTCGTGAGGCTTGGAAGATGCATATCAATTCAGTTGGGATTTCTTCTGAGTACTCTCTCTAAGCAAATGATAATCGTTTTTTGCGATTTTGGCCACGCACAAGAGGAGTTATAATGTAGAGGAAACCAGCTTCACTCTCTAGGACTTTCCGATAACCGAAGTTCTATCATTCGTAAGCTGATTTGCAGCTACGAACTTTAGCCGAAGTCTCCCTTAGTAATTTTACCTTTTATTTTTCTTTTTAGTTGCTCTCTCTATCAATTATAGAACTTACCTTCATTAAAATTTAAGAAAATCGAAATGGCAATGAGGAGTAGGTATATCTTAATTATACAGTAATTCAGTAAGCAAATATTTTTCGATTCAGTTGGAACTCATATTGTTCTCACTTTGATGCGATGTGGATATAAATAGTGTGCTGAAAGCTCATTTATCACTCAAGACAATGGACAGAAGTTCAGTAGTACATGCACGTTAAATTTTTCAAGACAAAAAAACCATTCCGAGGGACTGATATGAAATTTTCAAGAGAAAATTCCAAGTCATGTATTGTTCTCGTCAATGGACCGAGATTCAAATTCCTAGGTCCTTCACCAATTGCCTGCGAATAGCTTTTAATTGTGTTGTTAATAAAAAAAATCAAACCCAAAAGTACTAATGTAACTAAATATATATAAATTAATAAGCAATTCTTATATAACAGCAATTTTTTCTATCCTCCCTAATATTTAGCAGTTATTTCCTTTTATTTGTAATTCATTGCTTTGTATATATATATATATATATATATATATATAGACATATTCGTAGAAGTGTGAAAATTATTTAAAGTAATCTTGTTTTAATCAGTTGAAAACTTATTTACAGTATAACATTCTTGTTATTTCAACAGTATTACATATTTAATGTGAATATTTAACACACAACATAAAGATTCTTCTTAAGAATTCACGTTGATTTATTATTTTATTATCGATATATTACATAAAATAGGTATCATATAACGGACCGATTATCAACAAAAAAGGAGAAAATAGTATATATATACCTCTACTAATCAGCAAAACAAAAAAAATACATGAATAATCAGAATAAGAGATCTAGATTCATTGATGCTATTTCAAAGGTCACGTATTGACAAAAACTAAGTAGCCAGACAGAGAGCAGCTGCAGTTTGGCAATCAATGCATTCAAGAATGCGTTTTAGCCTAAGCCCTAGTACCCAACATTGGATTAAGAGTGATTGGAATAGGGAGGGAAAAAATTAAATAGAGGGTAACCATTCGTTACGGAATTTAAAAAAAATATTCTTTAGGTCATAGAAAGTTTACTTGGCTAGTTGGAGAATGTGATTTGTATTGATTTTATTTATGTTACTTTCATTCATGAATATATAGGGTATGATATTGAAAATTACGTGTTACTTTTTATATCTGTAAAAGATACTTTTTTAGTGATTTTAATTTTTTTAATATTAAAACACATAACTTATCTTTTAATGTGGTGATAATATTAATAAGAGAAATATATATATATATATATATATATATATATATACGAGCTCTTTTGATTTTTGTTTTCATAAAGTGTCATGAAAAATACTTATGCTGCGAAATATGATTCTCTGTGTATAAAACAAAAAAAGTAAAAGTGTGAATTAAATTTTTTAAACATGTAAAATGTCTTTCAAATGATTTAATGAATCAACAAAACAATAAAAAATATATTCTATAAATTAGAAGCAAACGAAACCCTATCTATTTAATATATTTTTTCAGAGTATTTATATATATATATATATATATATATATATATATATATTTGTAAGTGTAAAAATGTGTGTTTGAATGAAATTGAAACTAATTTTTGATTCTCAGTTATTATTTTATAACTTAAAACAAAAGTAGGAGTTATTAAAGTAAGTTTAAATTTCTTACTTTACTTTTAAAAAGAAAAAGAAAATAATAACTGGAATTCTTCTTTGGCAATATTACAAACAGACACAAAGTATGCTGCGTACTTGTATTCTTTTAACATTTGGATAACTGAAAATAATATTACAAGGAGGCATTATTATGATCATTTTCAATATGGTTTTCTTAAGCTAACATAAAAGATTATATCAAATTATTGATTTATTTAAGTCATTCACATTGCTTAGCCTGATTATTGTTTCATAACAGAAATTTTGAATATGTTAGTGACAATTTATTGATGCCTTATGAGTTCAAATTATCTACTTGATTTACTTTAGGTTGAAGTGATGACGTAATTTACATTTGGTTGTATGAGTTGAGGAAGTAATTTTAAGCTGCATATAATTTGGAACAAATATTAATAATTCAATTTTAAAATGTCACAGTAAAATGTAAGGGAATTTAAATTTAGAGTAAATTTGAATGATTTAAAATGTTGACAAAATTAAAAACAAAATTATTACTGTTGAAAGTAATGTTATATATAGTACTTTAGAATTATAAGTAACAAAAAGTGTGTTACATTATATTTGCCAAAAGTGAACAACATACACAAAACTTTTTCACGAAAAAATATTTCACGTAGATAAACCGATTGTTCCCCATTCAATCAAATAAACGTTTATTAAGTACACCTTCAACAAAACTTAAATTAATAAAACCTTTTTACAAAATTTTCTAATGTTTACTTCATTGAATATATCTTCAAAACTTCTAAGAATCTGAAACTAAATATTAAATGTGTAACTTATGTAAAACAAATTTAAGTCCTTCAATTTGTGAATGCATAATACTAAATTAAAGATAAGTTACTTTAATTGTGTATACATTTCCACTAAAAATTCTGCTTGACAATAATTTTTCTAAAATCATTTTTCTCTTAATAAGATACATTAATATGAATTTTACTTATGTTTTCTTTTCATAAATATTTTAATCGTTTAACTCAAATTTAATATATATATATATATATATATATATATATATATATATAAATTCTTAGAGGAATATATACTGCGCTCAAGGAATTTTATTTCAGGAAATATTCGCTGCTATGAAATGCTAAAGTTAGTACAGGAAATAAAAAAATGTTTGCATACTTCAAAAAATGTAAATTAGCATTAAAATGTAAACAGCTATTTAGTATTCTTGAAGTGATGATAAATTTATGATTGTTTTAAATATCTTATTACTAGACAAGACATGCAATTATTATTTCAGCGTATTTTTAGTGCCTATAATGAGAATTTTGTAAATCATTGCATTTATGAATACCGGGTGTCCATAATTAAACGATCCTATTTCAAAATTGTGTAAAGACGAAATTATTATTCAGAAAGTTGTAAAACTCTGTGTACGACATAAAAAAGGGATGAGAATTTGTTTGAGCGAATAATAAAATTAGTTCAAAATTTCGCCACTAGAGGGCTTATTCAATGGAGATCATATTTATCATACATGAATACTTAGCATACATTTATAACAGTTTACAAATTTTGTTACAACAATAAATGCTCAACATGATGACCATCATTTTCAGCTACTATTTGAAATCGTAAGATAGCATGTTCCACCGTTGACCACAGTGTGTTCTGGGAAATGTTAAGAACATGTCGTGAAATGCTGTCTTTGAGATCAGGTAAAGTTCTTGTTTGATCACAACTTACCAGCTGTTTTAAATGGCCCCAAGGCCAGAAATCGCACGGATTGTGGTCAGGCGATCGGGAGGCCACAGATGACGAAATTTGCGGCTGATAACACGTTCTTCTGTGAAGTGATGTTTGAGAACGTCCTTAACACAACGTGTAATGTGTGGAGGAGCTCCATCTTGCATAAAAATTATGCGTGAAAGGCACTGACGTGCTTGCAGATCCGGAATAATTTTATTCCTTAATAACGATGCATATCGCTGTCCAGTCATAGAACATGTTACTGGACCTCCAGCATCTAATTCCTCGAAAAAATACGTTCCAAGAATAAAAGACGTGGAAAACCCACACCACACCGTTACTTTTGGTGAGTGTAGTGGAACTTGTAAGGTGGAATGCGGATTGTCTATTTCCCAAATTCGGCATTTGTGAGTATTCACTGAACCGTCCAGATGAATGTGTGCGTCGTCTGTCCAGAGGATATTCCAAGACCATTCTGGATCAACTTCCAAACGAGCAAGAAATTGAAGTGAGAACAGATGTCGATTCTCGAAATCAAGTGGAAGCAATTCCTGCACAAGTTGAAGCTTCTATGGATAGTAACGGAGGATGTTTCGCATGATCTTTTGGTCAGTTGAACGAGGCAGATCCAATGCTTCTGCCACACGGCGAACACTTGTTCTAGCTTGCACGTCGGATGCTTTGTCCTCTTCCACCTGAAGTGCAACTTTCTCTATTGCTTCTGCAGAAACAGGTTTTCTTCCTCTTCCAGAACGAACATTCAAAGATCCTGTTTCTTCAAATTTGGTTACCATTAATCTAAAATTTGTAGCAGTCAATGGAACTTTTCGCATCCCCTTTAAAGTTCGAAATTTCCGTAGAGCAACTATTGCGGAATTATCGTTTTGATAGAATAACTTTACTAACAACGCTCGTTCTGGTAAACGTAATGACATTCGGATTAGCAATAATTTACTGAGCACACTGAAAATAAACTAATCTCCCGTGAAAGTTTATTGCTTTTATAACAGCTGTTGTGTGACACGCGAAAAAATTTGCTTATTTTCGTCTTCCTTCGTGTAAATCCTTTGAAAATTAGTCATCCAAGAAGTTTAATTAAAGTTTGCAGTTCCTTTTAGAGATTGTGTTTTTTAATAAGTATCAGTTATTGTGTTACAGTGTCCTGTGGATAAAAAAGCGATAAAATACAAATAGAAAACCGGTAATAAATGTGGCCTTCATTCAAAACGCCCTCTAGAGGCGAAATTTTGAACTAATTATTTTATTCGCTCAAACAAATTCCCATCCCTTCCTTATGTCGTACAATGAATTTTACAACCTTCTGAACAATAGTTTCGTCTGTAGACAATTTTGAAGTAGGATCGTTTAATTATGGACACCCGGTATATAAAGTCTTCAATGTCATAAGATGTAAGGATACAAATGACCAATATATACATAACTTATTATATGTATTATGTATATATT
>BMAW01043629.1:0-18398 GCA_019974015.1 Nephila pilipes | reverse complement strand
GTGTTTTGTCTTGGTGAAAGAGGATTTCTTTCTATTTCAAAAAATGACCTTTTGTCCTGATTTCTCCACTCAACCGGTGCAATAAAGTTATAATTTTTCCTTTATAACTTTATTGCACCAGTTATATTTCAATACTCTTTAGTTATTATTTTTCCTTTTCCCAATTGATTGGTTAAGATGATTCCGCATGCATCTCTATAAACATTGGCTCTTACCTTGCCAATCGATTCCACCATCTTTACTTCTTTCCCATGCCCATTCGCCTTCATATCCCCACTGTTCTAACAGTTTCTTTGTCACTGAAGTGAATTAATGAATCGATATTTCGTTTACAATTTTTTATTGACGCAGAAACACGTCAATAATGCGATGAAAAAGCGCCAAAATAGCCTCAGAATCGACAATTGCGTTTATTTTCCATTGGGATCAACCGCGGCACCATCTCACCGGCATATTTTTCACACCCAATTTTTCATACAACATTTACAAGACTGTATTTTACTATATACTTATTGCCTCAATTGTCCCCTTACTGTAATTCGTCGATTACTCAAAAACCATATCATGGATTTTTATCAATCATTCCAGAAGTAGTCACTTCCACTCGACGTCCCGAACGACGTTCATCTTTCGTGGATTTGCGGCCACGTTTTAGCTCATTTAGCCAATTGTAAACAGGTGAAAGCACAGGAGCAGATGTGCCACGAAATTCATCCAACTCAGCTTTGATCTCTTTCGCTGCTTAGCCTTTTAAATATGTATTTAATCATCTTTCAAAGCTGGCTTTTCCCCATTTTCTCAAATAAACACACAAGTTTCTTGCTTCAGCGGATAATAAGAATAAAACCATCCGATGGAAATAACTTAGATACTTGTCTAGAGAGTCATGATGATTACTAATAGTAAACCACTTTCAATGCAGCGATCTCCATCTCTTGGATTTTTTAAGGACTTAGTGAACAACTCTAGGAATTGATGAGATATTCTTATCTATATTATGGAACGAAAGCTGTAAATGTATTTTCTACTTTCTAAGAGATTTCCATAAGAAAACTTCGCCACTTTTATTTGTAAAGAAATCCATACTTTTGGTTAAATTTTCAAATAAAATTATTATTACCTAATCTTGGAGAACTAAATAAGTAAGGGTCACTTTCACTAAATCTCAAAATGTCTTAAAACATAATTAACGATCATTATTGAAGCTTTGACTTAATAAAAAATTAATTACTGCTCAAAATATGATGATGTTGACAAAACTGAAAATATTTTTTATGAATGGGACCTACTTCATTTTCTAACATAATTAAATTTAAAGGTTCGTATTTGTACGGATTCCGAAAAATGTTTTGTAAATCAGAAAAGACAACATTTTTAAGGAACGATAAAATCAATTCTACATTAACGTAAGCAGAAGAATATATATATATATTTGATATTATGAGAACATAGACGAATATTATTAATCAAAATCTTTGCCATAAATATGCTACAAAATCATCTTTGTAATGCACCTTTTACACTAAACTAAATTTCAGACAAAAATATATATTCATAAACCATGCTGTAGAAATCAAGTAAGTTTACAGCATAAGCTTCATATTCAGTAATAGAAAAATTTAGACAATTTTAAGAAACAGAAATGGGTCTATTAGATTCAGACATAAAGAATCCCTTTCAGAAAAAAAATTAGTTAAAAATAGAATCATAAATTATACTCAATATATATATATATATATGTTTATATGTATATATTGTATATATGTTTTATATGCCTGTATGTATGTTTATGTATATATGTTTTATATATATGTTTGCATATGTATATTATATGTTTTATATGAATATAATGTAATGTTATAATTTTAGATCCAGTGGCGATTAATGCATAGGTAGTTTTTAAAGAGATAACATGTTCCAATCTAAGCAGAAGATACTATATTATAAAATTTGCAGAGATGATAAGATTGAAATATATTGCAAAATAAGCAGAAGTTAGCCATCCACGTGCTACCCCAGAAATTTCAATCAAGCGAAATCTTTCCCGGATAAAGCAACGTAAAGGAAATAAACTAATACTGTGAATGAAAACTGATAAAATTTGTACGTGAATGATGCACAAAAAAAATAATAATTACTATAGTATTCTGTAAGAATTGTTTCGAGAAAAATGAGTATAATGTAAGTAAAATGTAATGCATATTTAGTTTTTAATATCTTATTAATCTGTAGGAATGTTATGATATTTAAAAATTAAAATATGCGTTATTTGAAT
Source organism: Nephila pilipes (assembly GCA_019974015.1). Taxonomy (NCBI): domain Eukaryota; kingdom Metazoa; phylum Arthropoda; class Arachnida; order Araneae; family Nephilidae; genus Nephila; species Nephila pilipes. The sequence goes on along the minus strand of BMAW01043629.1, from coordinate 16,123 downwards.
GTTGTTTTTACATTTTATTTTCCCAATCTACTAAACTCTTAAGGTATGCATTCTGCAATAACAAATTAAATTTTTTATAAAGATAATTTCCTGTTTGCTAAATTTCATATCATATAATATTCTATAGAAGCTAACTATAAATCATTAATTAAATATAATTGTATTAATGTTGAAACACTTTCTTTTCCGTCTATATTATCATAAAAATTAAGAATAACATGACTGAAGTCCATGGATCAGCTAGGACCTACCCCGGTAGTTCCAGGTATACCAGAAATAGGGTACTTCTAGTGTTAAGGTGATATTAAGGATCATTATTTTGATAAATCTTTCATACAAACTCAGGAACTTTAAAAAGTGCTAACCAAGAAGGGAGCATCGAATTGAAATGAAATTTAATACACTTACTGATACAGATAAGAAATTCATTTGACCAAAGAAATAAAGATAATTAAACAAATAAGATTTTCACAATCAGATAAATATAGTGTAACCTCAATAGTACGCCATCTCTTGCTGCAATGCATACCTCAGCACTATTAGGCATGGAGTCCAATAGACGTCGGATGTGTGTTTATTTGTATTGTCTTGAAGCACATGGGTCCATAAATCTTGAATTGACCCTCCAAATCATAGATAGAGGGAAACGGTGGTATCTGGAGTTTCAACTGGTTACACAAATGTTCTATAAGGACATATTGGAGGAGCGGGATGGCAATAAAATTGTCTGAACATCACGTGAAAGAAAGAGCTAATCCATTTGAATGCGGGCGAACGTTTTCTTTGCAGAAAAAAAATTCAAGCTTTTTCCGCAAAAACATGTTTATTTAAATCTCAACATCAATTAGTAATGAAGAAAATAATAAAATCTTATTTAACAAAACAATAATTCTCTCAGGCTTGTGCTCTGTCTGCAATCAGTTATTTACGACACGTATTCTTCTCTATACTATTTCCTCTTCCTTTTTTTATAGCTACTTTGAAGTTTCCAATTCGTTTAGCTTATATATGTCATGATTTGATGTCATAAAGGTGGAGTTACGGGAATTTGCATTACCTATCTCCAATATTCAGTCCCACGTAATGGAAATAATTTTTCATTGAAAAAGTTCAATCTGTCTTTAGGTTAAAGCTTGGTAAACAAATCTGTTAAACTTGTTTACTTCCTATAAATTCCAATTTAAATTCTTTTTATCAAGAAGTTGTCTAATGAAATGTAACTGTTTATCAATAAGAATAGTTTTAGAATTTTCAATTTTATTTTCTCAATATTATATACCAGGCTTATTGTCACAAAATAATGTAGGATTACGTTTAGAAGATAACTTAATTCCTTTAAAATGTTATTAAGCCTTAATAGTTTCTTTACAAAGTCAGTAAGAGAAAAAAACTCCTTCTCAATAGAGCTCAGTGGAATGCAAATGCACTTTTGCTTACATGCTTTCCATGGAAAATGAATTTCGCCTATACACATCAAGTGTCCATTTATTGAATGTCTTCCTATTAAATTGGATACTCAACTTGCATTTGAATATACTCAAGTGTCAAGTTACTTGTGTCAAGTTAAAGTCCTTTATACTAGATAAATTTAATTTGTGTATCACTCGAATTAAATACATAATTAAGTAATCCAGTAAAATCAACATCTGTTGGTGTGTAACAATTGAAAAACTGCTACTTCGTATTCACGCTGAAAACTACATCAGAACGACTTTTGTCAGCCAATTACGAAAGACGTCCCATTAATGAATGAATGGGATACTTTTACATTATTTCGGTTTTGACAAATTCACTTTCATTTATTTTTGGAGGTTAAAGATCCTATCTTAAACGGTAAATTAACGAAACTTCTTGGAATATCCTTAAAATTATCTTTAAGTTTATTAATGTTAGTTATATGATGCAAGGATAAACATTACTATTTGTCTTCTCAAAATTTACAACTAAAAGGTATACAACTCTTCCAAGTCCAACGATGTACAGTTTTTCTTTTAGCTTTGAAACTGCACATTTAATATAATTCTTATTTTTATCAAATGCTACAATATTATCAAAATATACAAGCATAATTACTTTTTTTTTTCAGCATATATACACAAAATCAATATCTAAGCTCATGAAAATTCAAGGATTCTTTAACAGCCTTCAATTCCTTTTTCAACATTTTATTACTCTGATAAAAACCATTGACTGATTTCTGTAATAAATATACTTAAGATTCATTTCGCCTTTCCACGTCACTGATGCAAATATGTTTCTTCCTTTAACTCGAAATGCAAGAATGCTGCTTTTACATCTAGTCGTACATTCATTCAACCCAGCCTGAAACCAGAATTATAAAAAATAATGTAATTAAAGAAAAAGTTTCAAACGATGAATTTACTCAAATCCAATTTTCCAAACTTCTGATTAAATCCCTGAACCACCAGTCTAGCTTTAAATATCTTAACTTTTGATTTGGCATCATTCTTAAAAGAATAAATCCATTTACAAACTACAATTTTTGTATTTTTAGGTGGATCAGCTAACCTCCACCCTTTATATTTGTTCATAGTATTTATCTCCTCATCTATTGATAGACGTCAATTGTGTTTTTCTGAAGATTCCTGGGATTTTTCGAATGATTGAGAAATTTCAACGTTATGAGCTTCTTTCAGAAATAGATCTTGGAATTAGGTGGATTCGATTCGTTAGAATTCGCAATACTTGAATTATCATATATGTATTTGTATATTTCCTGTTTCTTTGAGAAATAGATTTAAAGTTAAATAATTTTTAATAGAATATTAAATCTGTTTTTCACAATACTTAGCTATTTCATTTAAACGAGGATTTCCGATTGGAGAATAATACTAAATAATGTAAATATCAATTCACGAGCTGTTTCTTCGAGATCGTTCTTTTCTTATTCATTGAGAAATATCAATTTCTTATTTAGGTTTTAAACGACATTCATTCTTGGGTTTTACTTCTTTCGTTGTAGTGGTATCATTTTAAACATATTCTTCTAATCCCATTAAAATAAACCCATTCTCGTGATTTCCTAAGAGAGAAACTCCGTTTTAGTTTCATCTATATTCACATGAATAGTTCTAATTATGCGTTGCTTATTTTGTAACCATATACGATAACCCTTAGTGCCCACTGCATAGCCTATTAAGATTCCTCTGTCGGATTTCTTTTGCAATTTTTTTCTTCGTACATTTGGGATATGGCAGTAAGCGAGAGATCCTAAGACCTTAAAATGTTTGACTGAGACATTTCTAACTGTTCATAATTCAAACGGTGTCACCCCGCTAGCCAGAGTATATTCACATCTATTGCGTAAGTGAATACATAATTGTAAAGCTTCTCCTAAACCGTAACTGCAATTCACTATCCTGCGAAATTGCTCAGATCCTTTCTACAACAATTCTAATGAATCTTTCTGCAACACCATTTTCTTCTGAAGAATATACAGACGTTCTCTCATATTTTATAACGAATTCGTTAAGAAAAGATTCAAATTCTTTACTACAAAACTCTAACCCGTTATTAATTCTAACTGATTTTAATCTTCTTGTATTTAACTCATTTTTCTAAAAAAACAATATACTTTTTTAAAAATACTGGAATTTATGTAACTTTCTTTCAGTACTTTTAATTCCTTAAGTATATACTCAGAAGCATATTTAGAGTAATCATCTATTATGGACAAAAAAATGACTTTCCTCTTAATGAAAGTACTAGGAAAGGATACCACATATTTATATGTATTTTATTTGTAGCAATATTTGTAAATATATGAGCAGGAGATTTAAAAGTAATTCTAAAGCATTTACCAAACTTTTAACTCGTATAAGAATCAGGTTTTCCGTTTAAATTTTCTAAATCAATTATTCTAGTATTTGTACTCATTTTAGTTAATAAACCAAAATGTATAAGTCGAAATCACCTATGAGTTAATTCATTATTTAATCTAATAGATTTAAAGTTTAAACTATTCAATTTACAAGATATATCACGAGATTATTAATTCTTTGCTGGTATACTGTAGAAAACATAAAATATATCTACTCTAAGGAATAGTAAAGAAATATTCTTCTTTATCATTATATAGAACCATCTTATTCTCATGCCAAGTAAGTTTACACTTCTTCAAACTTGATCATCTACCTTAATGAATGGTTCCCAACAGGAGTATTTAAAGTTAGAATACAAGTCTTATAGATAGTATTTAAAGTTGATGTATCACATCCCAATAAGGATCCAAATAGACGTTTTAGAGCAGTCGCTCTTCTTAGAAAGCGATTAGAAATTGAATCAATATGTTATTTCCAGTTCGGTTTACTGTCAAAAGTCACTCCAAAATAATTAAACTAGTCTGGTGGGTAATTGCGTTTTCCAGTACTTTAGATCCAGGAGGAGTGCCGGATGAGTCAGCGAAATGGACTAGAAAATGATCTTCTCCAAATTCAAAGTCATACGTTTTTTAATTTCACCAGAGGGATAAAGTATTAATAGCCTGATTCTATTTTCTATCAAATTTACACAATTTGTTTTGGTACATCCGTTCGAATGATACGTTCATCAGCAAAGAGAAAACGATATCTTTCACAGCCCTTAAAGCAGGAACTATTTCATTGATTTACAAATTTGATTAGAGTAAAAATTCTTCCCGCGCCCAGAGGCAGGCCTGTAAGTGGATTATAACATTTAGAGAAATCATTTCCAAATCTGATCTTGCAATTCTTCAGTGAAATACCTTGTCCTCCAAAACATATTTCCACAAACTCCATCCTGAAATAGTTTTTGCTGCATCTTTTCTCTCCGTATAACATCTTTTCTCATCTTTTTCTGCTAAATTATTTCTATTTTCCAAAGCATCCTTAACAATTTGACTGAAGTGAGTAACTTGATCTGTTGTTGAGAGAATTATACGAAAATAGCCTTTTCATTTATTAGTAAGTTGTTATCTTCAGGGAACAAATTTAACCTATTAAGGATTAAATTCTCCATTGTCTTCCCAAGGATACTAGTGGCATCTTGGGCAATGTTCTTGTTACAGCAAAGGGATCGACAACTTTCGGCAATTTTCCTCCACATTAAGAATATCTTTGTATTTGAATTCAAACAGAGAGATTTCAATAAAACAAGATAATTTAATCAAGCCAGAGAATTGTCGACACACCAAGCCATTAAAATTAAGAAATAAATAATTGACAATAGAATTTCTGCATATTTAATTGTTTCGCTAAGATTTTCTCATATAGAAATTCGTCTACATAAATTTGATTCTTAATTAAATATTATAACATTCCAATCATTTAAATGTTTAAAATGATTTTGATAAGTATTAAATTTATTTTTCTTGCCATCTAGAAACCACCGTTTTACTTCAACAAAAAAAAAATTCAACTGAGCAAACCGTTTTACCTCAACACACAAACGTCTTATGATTTCCTTTCAAATTCAGTCACAGAAATAAAAAAAAGGAAGAACATTTGCATAACATCTTAAAAAATAATAATATCCATTAGCCTCTTGATCATTTTTTTCTTATCACACCGTACAAAATGTATGAAGTCACAACAATTGTTCACCATTCAAACTAATCTAATTCCGCCTACCGTGGTCTTCATAACTTAGCCACCTAAATGAATTCCTTTTTTTCCTAAGACCATATGGGGCTATTATTCGTCATCACTTTCTCATTTCATCTAGTTCCTATGTCAGTTCAATTATTGTGGTATCAATTGAAGATGTTCTAAATACTTGTCCAATTCATGTCCATCGTTTTAAAATTTGGATAAAAAGGTTTGGTAGATGTTTTGTTGTACTTTTCAAAATTTGAAATTTTATCTAGTCAGTATATCTTAAGAAATGTCTCGAGGCACGAAGTTTAAAAATTCATTTCTGTTCTTGTGAATCAGAAAGTTACAATGAAATTCTATTGTATAAAATATGTGATGTAAGAAATTTAAAACTGAAATATTGAAAACTTAGCTGCTGAAAATGAATTTCTTGAGTCTTGAACACTGAAATATGTAAAGGAAGGAATGGAAGCGACAAATAAAAATCCATCCTATGATATCAAATTTACATTTTTAGATGAAATAAACTACCAACATGTAAAATTAATTTGAACTTAGTCTTTATTTAATCATTTGAATTTTTTTTCTATTCATACTCTAAATACGCTTGAGAGAATTAAAATTAAGTATTTCCAGACAGCGTTATCGTACATTATTTATCATTACTCATCCTTTGAGTTCTATAATGTATTTCTAAAGAGGTAATACGTTCAAAAACGCATTGATATTGTAATCATTTTTAAAGTATAATAACATTGTAACTTACAAACAATTAACTTTACGATTCATTTCACAGTTGGGAATTTCTTCGAGATCCATTTTCATGCAGGATGAGTTATCTAAATTGAATGAAATGTATGTAATTTAGATGTCAAATCATAAATAAAGAACTTAATTTTACGTCTTTGTATTGCTTTGCATTTAATATTTCAAAACTTAATTAACATTTTACTTGACAATCATAAATATTTGATATTAAAAGACACAAATTGTTTATTTAAGAGTTCTTTATTATATGTATCGGATAAACTCACAAACTGGAAACACTTTTTAAAAAGAAAAAATATTCCTTTATTAAAATATTTTATAAGTTTATAAAAGGTCCCTTTCTTTACAATAAAACATTCTTAAGGTATTGCAGCATTTTGTAAATAAACTCATTCTGACCGTGAAGTAAATTAAAAATCATTTCTTAAAAATGTTTTCATTCTGCTCATTCTTTACTCTTCTTCTTACAAATTTCACAGGCAAACGTTTACCATGTATAGCAAGAGAACCACGATAAGTGCTCTACAATTCCAACCATAGTTTTCCGCCAATTCAAGCATAATTCAGTTTTCTTTATATTATCATTTACTAATCCTAAATTGACAAATACTTCTCTTTGACAGATTAAAGTCGATAATTTACCTCCAGAGGTCTGAGAATAATGGAATCTGATAATTATTCTTATTTATTATTCGCAATATTTATCGGTTATATATTAATTATATTCGCTGTTTTATCCTTATAAAACCATTTACCCACGAAAATTTATAAATCAGACATTTTGTCATTTCAAAACAAATTAAGTTTAAAAACGCAAATATCATTGACAATTAGACATTTTAAACATATACTTTCATTTCACCAAAACATATACTTAGATTTTCATTAAAAATATATATTATATTTATCATTTATCATTTAATTTCTTAATTAAAAGACCACATATGTTTTATTTGTCTATAAAATTACATAAAGATCAAAATAATTTCTTATATGATGTTTTATCAATTTCGTATTCTTATTACACATATAAAAAAAAAGCACTACAGTAATACTTTTCTAAATATTGCACAAATTTAAGAAGTCCAATCAGAATCAATTTCATTGATATAACACACTATATAATTACCCTTTTTTAAACTTAAAAGGTTTCTAAATCCCACACTTTTAATATAGAATGATTAAAAAATTTTGGATTAATTCACACCAACACACATGCTATATATGTCATCTAAAATTTTAAACCATCATAAAATTAATTTCTAGAGTGGAACATGAACACTTTGTACAAATAAAATTTTTATGTTATATTATGTTTCATTTATTACAGAACTTTGCATAGTGCTTGTAATGTGCACGTTGCAATTCAATAAATTAGATATAAAAATAAAACCAAAATTTCAATATTGTCTTAAAAGAATAAATATGAGCAGCTGGAATAATTTTCCTTAACCATTACGTTTGTATAAATTATTAAGATATTAATTATCAAATCTTAAAAGTGTACGTATATTATTTATCTGTGTATTAAAAAAATCGTCAATCACACAAGCATTTTAAAATAGGGAAATTTAACAACACTTTTTATAATTATTACAAATTTAGTCTTGAAGAAATATGAACCTTTAAACAAGATTAGTCGAATGCGTAAAACCCGATTATCTTTTAGCGCATCTAAAGCGTTCTTTTCAGTTTTTGGACCTGGATTTCTGGTCACATTAGAAATGTTTACCAAATGAAGCAATCAGCTTTATCCTGAGCATTCAGAAGCAACACATATTTTTGAAGTATTCAGGCACCATGATGCATAACAGTTGAGAAATTTCTTGGGGAAATTGGATTTTTTAATTTTGCAGGGTTGGTAGAAATTGACGAGCGGCGGGAATCCATATTTACGAGCAAATCCCTAAGACTTTCTGAAATGCAACTTGTCACTTAATCATAGTCTGTTTCAAAAATAAATAGCCATATTTGAATTGCGTAAACATATTGAAGTTCATTCAATACTAGTGAGGAATAAAAACAAAGAAATCTGAAGCTAATAATACTAGTTTATGAGGCAAAAGGCTTGTCGAAACGAGAGGAGCTAATGGCCAGCTCGGACTTTTATACTGTAGATGAACCCGAAAGTCCTAAAATTCTGTTTACTTCAGCAAGTAACAGAGGTTCTGGATTCTAGTGTTACATGCATAATTTGGGATAAAAATATTTTATAATTAGAGTGAATGCCGTAGTTAATACACTCATAGAAATTAGTAGAATTTGGAGGGAAAAAAGGAAGTCTGTCCGAAAAGAGAATTGAAGTTGGAAAAGAAGGTAATAACGGATTTCATCCTATTAGCGGAAACGCTCTTCAGTAATCACCTTAATTCCACATGAATGGCCTCAGCCTATATCTCCCCCTGTCATATCTTCGCAACAGTTCGAAGATTTCAGTAAGAAAACCGTTATTCAATATAAGTGGATCATATCGCATTTTTAAGAAACATTTTTTTTTCGTGCAGACTGATCTAGGTTAGCTGAAAGACCGATTAAACAATTTTTTTGAATGAAAATTTTGATAAATTACTTTTTACACGCTTATATTGCATCGTTTCGTACTCACGAACTCACCTCGCCAAACAATAAGGTTTTGTTCCAACTAATAGTTTGGCAGTTAAGCTAGTTTGTATTCAAGTCGGATTTATATTTTTGTCACTTAATTTACTCCGATTATTCATAAAAATTTTATAATACTTCTACAGCAATCAATTTCTATCCCTTTACGACTAGTATAACGCCATCTATTGGTCAATTATTGAACTATTTATTTTCTGTCACAAAACTAATTCCCATTGCCTCACGTTTACTCAGATGAAATATCAGGTCGTCCTGACCAGTAGTCCTTTTTTTATAACCTTTTGAAAGTGAAGCTTTAATTATAATTACCCATGTGTTTAGTTTAACTCTTTCAGGGGAGTTGGTATATTTTTTATTCCATATCTTTAGCATCCTAAAAATCTATGTAAATGCTTTTCCCTAACTTTTATATCAAATGGTAGCTCATAGTTTTCTTTACTTAAATTGGATAGAAGAGCCATGCAGAATAGTTATAAAAGTGTTTTGTATCTAAGGATATTTTCCAACAAGGTTTTTTTATCTCGAGCAGAAATGTTTCTGAAATGAACTGAAAGTCTTAAATGCATCAGCTACCCAATCTACAAGTTCGGAAATGTATGTAAATACTGTTAATTACTCAAAATAAAACTTATCAGACGTTGGTGTCATACTTGAAACTAAGTGGTATAATATTTATACCACATCCCATACAGAGTAACAAATGGCAGCACCGAAATTTCCTATTCATACTGATATATGATGGTTCGCTTTGTTACACTGAAATATAGAAGTCATTAACTTGTTTTCGATTGCAGGTGTTGCAAAAACCGGACTTATTTTCCGAAGAAAAGACATTTAAAACAGAAATAGAAATTTATCAAAGCGGTGAGTATCCACCAAAAAACAACAAACAAAAGTGCCGGGGAAGAAACTATTTCTCAAAACTAAAACTATTGTAAGAAATAGTTTAGGGAGGACTGCATTGGAAGGCTTGTAAGGCAGAACTAGCTGGAGACAGTAGATTAGGAAATTGTTGTCGTTGGCAGACATGAGATTTGTTAACGATAATGACATAAAGTGTTAGCATGAGATAAGAATAGACGATAAGCTGCTCATGAACAAAGATCCTTCAAATAATTCAGAAACTATTTTCCCGGATAATGCAGAGATCATACACGCAATAGCATTTTAGTTTTATCTAGCTTTCGAATAATTCATATTTTCCTATCCTCTAATGACTGTTTCAGATTTTGTACAATAAGATGCATTGTCATATAAAAAAAATTCAAATTTCTTAAAAGTTCCTTTTTAATCTTGTTTTCAATAAAGTTTTATATATATATATATATATATATATATATATATATATATCTTTAAAAGCATGCATGCACGGGGATATTCAATAGAGAAAAAACTTGCTTTGTTTGAAGAGTCCGTTCTGATGGATCGTAGTAGTCTTCAGAAACATGTGAGGAAGAAAGCATCACTATAGACTAAGCAATAAAAATATGCCTTATTTTATTTAAAACTACACATTTGTTTCAACCAAATTGGTTCATTTTGTTAATAATATAGCTGTATCATTAAATTATGAAAATTATATTTGTATATAATAAGCTATACTGATATTAAATGACATGTTTTCACCCAAATTATCACTCGTAGAAAGAAATTACAACATCATAAAATTCTATTCTATTCAAAGGTGTTTTGTGATCCTAATATTTACCGAATTAGCTAAAATAGTATGATTTTTCATGAAATCATTATTTCTTCGAAGTATTACGAAACAGCGAGTGCACAAATAAGATGTTCTACAGAGTCGGTGATATATTTTATATACTGGATCTAAAAAATCAGGAAATAAATGAATATTAATTTTACTAGTTGATATTGTGTGATTTTAACATTATTAATGCATATCAGGTAAATTTTAATTAAAATTTAATGTTTTAATATACCATCCGTCAATGGATTACATTTTCATTTTAAATAACTTCAATGATATACCTTGCGTGTCGTTATTTTTGCTTAACATAGGAGGTAAAAGATATTCCCAGCAATTCTCTGCAAAGGAATCTAAGCATTTATTTTGGCATACCTGCAAAATTAATAAGAAAAATTATTCCAATGAAGAAGAAGAATTTAAATCGAATTTATCCATTTAGCAAAGGTTAATATAATGAAAAAATTACTTCTTGCGACCGAGGTCCTGATTTGTTGTTTTTTCTCCACAATTCATCATAATTTGTACAATTAGTAGGGAAAGGATGCTGTAAAAGATGTTCCTCCTCCTAGAATAAAATTATGCAATTTATGTGACGAGTGATAGCAATATTAGGTGTGTGATATAAAGTACACATTTTACATTTCAGTACAATTAAAAAATATATAAACATAATTTAATTGTTTGTTGTCTGAATTTATATTTTATTTTGTTAATATCGGACAATGTGCTGATAAATAACCGTTATTTTATAGAGAGAAACCTCTAAGTTATTTGAATGTCTATGTCATTACTCTAATATATGTATATTTATATTTTTCATTCAAATAACACTGAAAATATTGTAGCTTTCTCTGTAGTTGTATGATTCAAAAAATAATAAAAAAAAAAAACCAAATCTCTCTCTCTCTCTCTCTCTCTCTCTCTCTCTCTCTCTCTCTCTATATATATATATATATATATATATATATATATATATATATATATATTAACTATATGGTCATTATATTAAATAAATTTGCCTCAATGATTTCTAATTATGCTTTTATTTCTACGTTACTTTATAAAAATCATATATATAATCATTATTTTTTTATATAATTTTAAGCCATATAAATCAGATAAAATAAATGAAAATTCAAGAAATTAAAAGTATGATATTCGAAAAAAAATTTCTGAATTTTTTTCAAAAAAGCCAAAAAGGAGTTTTCAAAGCCCAAAAATGAAGAATAATGTATTGAATGTAAAAAATAATAAAATGGAGAATAATATATTAAATGTTGTAAAAGTCTTTTGACTGTTATGCTGGGTTATTCTAGAATTGTAGGTCTTTCTATCTCAGTCAACAAATATATTAGCAAAAATGCTTATATTACTAAAGATAAGAATTGAAATATGTTCTGAAAACGAAAAATGAAAAAATAAAAAAAAAAAAAAATACACGCAAAAAATTGTTGTAACCATAATATTAAAAAGAGAGAGAGAAAGAAAATGAAAAAAAAGAAAAAGAAATGTTTCAATTCAAATTTCCCAAGTATAATACTCACGTATAACAAACAAATAAAAACCAGAAAAGAATTAAAACAAATTTAGAAATTTACCAAACAAAAAACCAAAAGAATTTTGAAAATAGATTTGCTCCCGTTTGATACTTATTAATGCTTAATTTTGAGTCAGAAAAAAGCTTAAAAAACCATAATAAATTAGTCGAAAATTGGCTTTGAGCAAAATACCAAGTCATCCTACCACATGATATAGAAAACAGTTTTTAATCGGGGACCAAATACAAACATTAAACTTTATAAAGACAATTTTTAAATGTTGCTAGGATAAAATGACTAAACAGAAGAAAACAAATTAAAAACACAAAGCGAGGAAAATGTACAAGGAACGTGTCGAAACATAAATTACAATTAAAAACTTAATAATCATAAATTTAAAAAATAATCCTAAAAGATGCAAATAATTAATAGATAAATTAAAAAATTTATTAAATCGAAATAAAGGAAAGCTCTCTATCAAACTATTTCATAACTAAATCTAAAATTAGAACTTGTATACAGTATTACTTAAATAGAAAATTAAATTACATTAAATTCAAGTACATAAAAAAGAGTAAAAAATTAAAATCAAAATTTAATTAAAAAAATTCAGAAAATTTAAGATAATAATAAATACAAAAAATGTTAAATAAATAAAAATGAAATAAAGGATTGTTTCATCAAAAACTTTTAATTTAAGAGAAATTAAAAATAAAGTTAAAACAAAAAGTAAGCAAAATTAAAAATAAAACAAAAATTAAAATAGCTATGAAATAAAAAAAATTAAATAAATTTAATCAAAATAAAAGATGATTTTAAAAAGATGATGCAAATGCTTTTCAGATCAGTGCTTAGACATGAATTATTATTCAACTTATGATAAAAACATATTAAACGCATAAGTGGTAAATTAATACAGAAGGAAGCTTATCTACATTATATAAATAAATATGTTAACATGAGGACAATAGCCCAGAAGCACAAAATATGGTATGTTCTCAATCAATGTTTCCACACATAATACATCCACTTCGAAGCCAATTTTTTTTTAAATTGACTTTAAAAATTTTAAAACTGAATGTTAAAATGACCGATGGAACAGATTTTTCCTTCACAGTGTAATATTCTGTATCATATTATACGAGGACGTCTAATGACGTCGTGGTGTGTCTAATGTATACAACACATAGTTGTGGGGTACATTACGTCGCATGACATCAGATTCTATTTCGATATGATGATGTATTTTTCGCAAGAAATTTTTGTAGATAGCTATACGTGTTTGTTAGTGATTTGTTAGTGACATGCTTGTAGTGATTTGTTAGTTAGCAAATTTACGAGAAAAAAGTAAAATTTAGGTTTAGCATGGTTTGGGATAATATGTGCGATGTTTACCGTTTATCAAACTCTGTCGTTTATTCAACACAGAATTGGGGATTCTCCTGGATACACAATTATTTTTGGAATGAGCAGATGGAAAGTCTCGCGAATCTGGTAGCGGAGTTCAATGTATAAATCGATTGGATTGTCCCAGAAGATATCAATAGCAACATTTATAATAACAGAATGAAACGAAATAACGGAAATTTTTATCCATCAAATAATTCGAAATTTTGGGGAACATCCCAACCATAGACATAATATCTAATTTCACAGCAACAACAACAACAAAACAGAAGAGAAGAAATACTAAGCACTCCAATCATCAGCAAAATGATTATTGCCACCGAGCGTTAGCCCAAATTCAAATGAAATAATAATGAAAATGTAGTAGTGATAACCATATCAATTATTCAGATCATATTCTTTTGACTTCTAATATATATATGTATCCTATAGAAATCACATTTGGAATATATTCAAGATAGACTTACAGCGCAATATTACTTTAAAAGATAAATTGAAAAAAAAAAACCTAGCTAATAAGCAAGTATCCAGAGCATTCCTGCAGAAGATGAAATAATTTAATAAATATTGAATTAAAAGAATATTTTAAAGGGGATAATAACCTTTTCTACTTCATGTCCCATCAAACTAATGATTCAATCATTTGGAGTCGCTAAGACTAAATCAAGACCAAACAGACGAATTGATTCGTGTGGAGATTCCACTTCTCTCTTTCTCCAAGATCTAATACACATCGTTGTCAAAGTTACTTCAATTGGATTATCTCTATTTGGTCAGATGAGATATTTTTATGATTTGCCTCAAATGAACTAGTACTCTTCGTAAAATAATTAATGAATGTGTCATATTCCTTCATATGGTTTCTTCAAAATATGAGTTCAGTTTTTCTCAAAAGTATTTTAGTAACTTAATATAGATTTGAAAATGTTGTGCAGACGAAGTTTCATTCTGTTTGTAGTAACGCTCATGAATATTAAAATGACATTTTTGAGTAATTTTCTCCGGTTAATAAATCGAGAACCTGATTCAACTGCTTAAAAAATATGAAACAATTCGTAAGAATATATTCAATTTCAAATCAAACTAACCAGAAAGAAACAAAAAACATTACAATTCAGTAATTTGTAATTCAATTGTCTATGCCTTGCATACTACTAATATATACTTCCATATTGTTTGACTGTTTCCGAGGAAAAAATATTGATTTTTAGCGCGGATCACTTTATTTTAGTTGTATAAGGGTTGTATATAGTGTTGAAATTCGATTTATGATTACTAAGCAGAATTTATCGATTCATTTGTTTCTTTTTACTAAAACTAATGATGTAATTTTTCTTTCAGATAGATTTTAAGGTTGCCTTATACAGATTACTAAGATTTATTATGCATTGATTTCTTAATTATGACATCTTTTAACTATATATTTTTTTTGTTTAGTGGCAGTTCTTTGATTCCATTACTTTTACTTTATATATGAGTATTTAAGTACTACATCTTAAATGCAGATTTGTTTAATTTTAATGCAATAGCTTATTAATTCTTTTCGAGAGTTTTTTTATAGTACACTATATTGATATTTTCATCAAAGTTGTGATAAGTGAATACCACTACAGGGTTTTGCTTTTAAATTTAATTAATTCTTTTCGTACTAAATATTATTTTTCTGCATTTGATTTCTGCATTCGATGCATTTCTGTGCATTTTAGCCCGTAACATTTCTGCATTTGATTCTGTTTTTGAAAGCTTTGTCCTTAAATTTCACTCTCATGTTTATTTGTTTGACTGTTTATTTTTCTTACACTCCATTTCATTCGAACAGTATTCATATTTGCAAATTGTACTCTTACTAATCTAATTGTTTTAATCAGTTGTTAAATTTTATATAATAAGTACATTGCTTTGTTATTATTTAGTTAACATATAAGCCAAATTTATTGTTTGATTAAATTTATAATACGTAATATGGCCAGGTTTTCCTCTCTTCCTCAGCGTTAAATTTAATTGTTGTAATATGTATTGCTGAATTTTAATTTCTGTAAGTCTTAATGAACCATTATATAATAGTTGTAGTCTCATTAAAACTTTCGGATATTATTATTCGATTAATTATAATTTTGCTAAGAAGCTAAGATTTGATTCGCTGATAAAAACTGTTATTTAAAGGAAGATCCTCATTAAACGTATTGTTGGCTTGTAACTGGATCTCCCAAGTGGAGAACGGTTACTTCAGGTTCTAGAAAATCATAAAATATTATATAGGAGTAAATGAATTTCATATTTTAGTTATTGAAGTGTAGCGCAAAAGGCGAATTTTGGTGTCGGTATCCTTTAATTCGTTGAAATGATTGACATTATACATTTCGTATTAAAGGTAATATTATACGTCCTTGTGCACATTGTCAAGAATGTAATTTGCAGAGAAGGTATGTATAAAGAAGACCTTCTCTTGAGTGAAATTCAAATCATGTTTAAATTATGAATAATTATACTAGATTCGGTTAAGTAATTAA
>BMAW01043628.1:56814-81093 GCA_019974015.1 Nephila pilipes | reverse complement strand
TCTTTTTATTAAATATTGAATAAACAAAATTACTCACATTTTTTTTTACTTATTTACCAATAATATCTCAGTTATGGGAAAATATGGATGTTTGTAGAAGTATAACAAAAGCGAAATATTTCTAAAAAATTTCATTTCTCAAATAGTTTTAGCAGTGTCATGATATTAACGGAAAAAAATATATTAATACGTATTTACTGTCATAAAATATTTCATCGAATTAAACAATTTCGTGCTTTTAATGTCACCAGATACATGAATAATTTTTCTTGGTGGAATTTATTCTTGATGGAATACTGTGTAAAATAAAGGAGAAAACATGAAAAGTTATTAAGCGGATGCTTCCATTTTTTTTCAATTTCTACTCGAATCTATTGGATTTTACTGATGATGAAAGAAGTGTATTTGAATGATAGATATTTCTCATTTTGAAAGTTAACATGCATTAATATTTTAATTTTATACGAAATAATTTGATATTGACACCAGGCTTGAAGAAATTGATTCTATATATGTTAAAGAACATTTCAGAGTATTAAAAAAACTATTCTTTGAAATGATCCCAAGAATTGGAAAAAGAGCATACAGAAGTACTTTGTGTGCTGGCTAAAAATGCACTATTTGGTTTAAAATTGAATTGAAAAGATGAAATATAGGTATAGTGATGTATTGGTTAGTTTAATTAAATAAAAATGTTCGAAATTCATTTCCATCTGCAAATCGGTTAAAGTGAAATATATTATTGAAGAAAGGTATATATTTATTTTATATAAAGGTATATAAAATAAAATGTCATATATTTCTAATTTTTTTTCCCCAAATATACATTTTATCATATTGAGAAGTTTTATAAAAATATTTTTTTATTCGGTTTTTTATATTTCTTTTATTAAACCTTGCTGCTTAAAAAATCTTTGACAGAAGGGAACCGGTATCCCCAAATAACCCTATTTTAATAAAAAAATTCATCAGTGATATTCTTTGAACAATTCTCGTTTCATTTATTGCACTTTAAGGGAAGAAGTTGAAAGAAATGATATTGAAAAACGCACAAGATTTGAAACTTTAGGCACTTGATCATGTTTTTTTTGGTATATCAAAAATTTCATGTCAATTTTTTATCAACACATTTTTGAAAGCGGATTTATTTTATTTAAATCATAGCTCCAGGATCTTACTATAAATTTAATTATTACATCTTCCATTACGAACGATTTATTGATGTATCTGGCTCTGTTTTATGCATTTTTACCAACCGAATATTAGAATTACGTATTATATTAACAATTTCACTCATTCTACAAATATAACCATACAAATATAACAATTTAATATCATATAAAACAAAAAAAATATGTTTTTATTTTGCACACAATATATATATATACATATACACATATGTATATATACATACATACATACACACATATATTATACACACATATGTATATACATTAAGTACATACATAAACACACACACACACACATATATATATATATGCTATATACATACATATTAACACATATGTATATACATATACATACATACATATACATAGAGTTCTCTCATTTTCTTGGTTCAGATGCAGTTAATACTTTGGCTCAGATATTTTTAAATACATTCTGAAATCAACTGAAAAAGAAATTACTTCAAACAAAACATATAGCTAACGTCGTAAAATATTTTTTAAAGTTGATTGAAGGATATAATACCTGTTTTTCCATTTTAAGTACTCGAAAATGATTTTCTCAATATTGGCTTTTTTTAATACCTTAGTTCATTTAAAACAATACTCTTCACAAATACTTACCAATTACTTCCACTTTTTTTCTTTTTTATTAAGTATAATATATGTAACAAAATCAGAGATCAATTTTTCAATAAAATTGTTTTTTTTTAAAAAAAAAAAAATTAATTAAATTACAGGAATCGTTGGAGGTTAGTTTAGTTTAATTATATATATTAAATATTTTAATTTTTTTCTTAAAAAGCAAGTAAGTTATAATAAAGTTGGTTACATCAGTAATTTAGAATATATTTAATTTAAAACCTTTATCTCAAAATATTAAGAATTTCTTACTACTTTCTTAGGTTTAAGAATAGAGAATTTAACTTTCGAGTTGATTAGTGATTCAATATGAATTAAATTTTTTAAATTTAATTATAAAATAAAACAAAAAATGCTAGTATGTATTAAATAATGTACTATAATTTCAGTTTATTCTTAAAAAACTATAAATTCAGAACGAAGAGCTAGTCATTGATTTCATTACTAAACGAGCAACAAACACTATGTTTTGAAATTTAAAGCAGACTCGACTTATCTAATTAATGCTATGTTATAACAAACACTATGCTACACAAAAGCACTGCGGTAATTACGTATTATTCTTGCTTGAAATTTAAACACATTGATATAAAAATACTTCTTTGAACTTTGTTTTATATTCCCGAGTCCCAAAATAATCAGTATTATTGCAAACTTTTCCCATTTTGGTAAAATAACTATTGTATGAAATGTTTCACGGTAGCGGCAAACAGGAAAATAAATATTCCTACACACATTTGAAGTAGAATAAACTGATTTTCTATACACTTGTATTTCTGATCTGTTGTAAGCAGATAGTTGCAGAAGCTGACAAAGAGGGCGGATTTGGAATCAGGAAATTTGAACGCTTTAAGCTTTGTCGAGATAATATCACTATATTTCGGGTATTTGATGTTGCCCAAAGGGTCATTGGAGCATTTGGTAATGATTTCTGAGTATTAGTACTAAAAATACACTGGCACCTCTGATATTCATTTTACTATATTTATTTCAATTTATGTATATAATTATCTTGCAAATATGCTAGTGATTATAACTGATTTTAACAAATTTTCAAAGAATGATTTGCTGATATGATGATTTGCATTATTGTTTATGATAAATTATTTATTAAACTGAAAACTATAAGAAAATTTATAATTCGAACCTAGGATATTAAATAAAGTAGTTTCAGTATATTAAATAAAATAATTCTTTTTTAAAATTGTTATGAGAAATGTTAAAATAATTGCAAAGCAAATACGATAGCACTAAAACTACCGATATTTTGAACTACCTAGAATGAATGTTAAGTGTCATTTGGAAAATAATGAGAAACCAAGAATTATTACTTAATTTTTAGTAAAAATATAACTATAAACAGTTAAAATATGTAGTTTTAAGCACTTAAAGCACATGCCTATATGCTTAATAGTAAAAGTTTTGCATTGCATAAAATAAAATATTTTGCTTTTAGAAAAAATAAAACATAATATTTTTGTTGATCATTCGTTTCTTATTGTACTTTTAATACATGATTTACAACAAAAATGTTTAGATCCTCATTGTTGTGATATATTTTACAAATGGGCTTAACTCATGCGGAAAGCACTTTGATTTAGTTTAAGCTTTCTCGAACATTGACAACGTTGATTACTCATGGTTTTGGAAGAGCTAAGAAGAAATATAGATTGCTTCTTTGAAAACAATGCGCCAATATCTGTTCGTTAAAAAGGTTAAAATAAATAATCTTCGAGACATTTTCGATGAGTCGCATGCTGTAAATGATATCCTGCTATTTATTATAGCAACATTTAAAACATTGTGATAAAGTAAACTGGGTCATCGAAACCTATTGCGCTGCGTACAATTGGTTCATTTGATCAAGTAAATCTACTCCACACTTAGTGACATTTTAAAAACTAACTTTTTCTTAAAGCTTTTTGGGGCTGTCAGCTATTGAAGCGCTGTTATTCATAGTGCTCAATATGCAGTCATTTTTTTGTTTAACCGGTAAACAGTAACACTTTTTGGACGTTCACTAAAACTTTTAGTAAGATAATATTACGAGGTTTTTACTGAATACAGAAAGACCTAATTGTTTTGACAGAAAGTGATTTAAGTCTAATATAGGACATTACTTTTCTTTTCTAAACTAGAATGATAAAAGCAACAAATTTTCACAAGGAAATTCCCCATGAGTTTTATTTTACTCGGTAGATGCCAGATTTACAATTTTGATTGTGCTTCAATATAGCATGAAAAGAAAGCTTCTAGAAAGCATGAAAAGCTGAAACTAAGTTTCATCTCCTTCAATAATGGATGCTTTTTTTCCTTTCATTTCTTTTCCTGAAGCATAGATGTGATAGAATTTCCGTCGGGTATTTGTTGTTCAATTACATCTGGCGCATAAAGACCTTTTAAAGAACCAATAATATTTTTCTGGGTTTTCGACATCTACATCTTTTAAACCCGAGTTTTGTTCAGGAATTTCCCTTTTGTTATAAATTTTGAAATTTGAGTCAGTGTTTTTATCATCTCCACTAGAATTTTCATCCTGTTGATTAAAAAGAGCTGAACACTCTTCAATACTCAGTCTTTTTAAATCAGATATTGAAAAAATTGTGTCAAAGGCGAGCTATTTCCAATACTAGAAAAACTGTTATTGATACATTCATCTATAATGACCCCTATATAAGCGCATGTGTGAATGGAATAAAAAAAGGAAGTTCTGGGGAGAGAAACGAAGGTAATTTTCAATAGCAGATGGCTTAAATCTTCTTGGCGGTCTTTTTCACCGATCATGCAAAATTAATTTATACCCTTGTTATACAATACTGAGGGGGAAAATTGTTTTTATGAATTTAAAAACTTCAAAAGTGTTATTAAAAAATCTTGAAATTTCAGAGTGAGGGCATAAGCATTTTAAGAATAAGCGCTTCTCTACATAGACTTGCAGTAAAAATGACCACTCCGTTCCTTTTAGTTTTAAGATACAATATATATATATACAAGTATGTATTCGTTTTTATGTTTTTAAAATATAAGTTAGAGACGAACATCCACAAATACAAATTAATGCCCCCCCCGCTACTTTAGTATTATTTATTTACTGTAATTGATTATAATTGTGAAACCACTTCACTGGATTCGAATATTAATTCCTTAGATTAATTATGTTGCTTGTGATCATTTATATATGTTTTTAGTTATGCGTTGTCATAAATATCTTCACAAACTATTGTTTGTGCTTATAAATATTAGTATTTTTTTCTATACTTAGATATTTTTAAGTAAATTATTCGATTCAATTTTACAGTAATGAATGCCATGGAAAAAGAGGATACGATGTCATTTATATACTGTTACGTGAACGGATTACTGAACTGATTAAACTGAAAGGAACGTTAAATTAATTAATTATATTGAATGGATTTCAAAAGTAAAAAAGTTTCACGCAATGAACAAGCAGACTCTTTAGCAATAAATCTAATTGTTTTATTTTGATACTGATTGGCAAATACAATAAATATATTTTTAATCAAAAACTATTAATAAAATCCACACTAGCACCGATTCAAAATTCACACAATCAAAAGCTGCACTTCAAAATTACTCGCATGAAGTACATGCTCTATGCACAGCCACTCACATATATGCACTTTCTAAGTTAATTCTAGAAACTTCCCCTGACTTGTCTCTGGGCGATTTGTTTTCTTGCCAAATTTTGCGTCTTGGCGATATTGTTACTAAGGTTGCCCCAACCTCTTCAGCATTACTGCCATTATCTCTCCTTGTCAGAAAAATCGTCTTTCTGGGCATAATATGATTTCGTCAGGAAATAGAACAAAATTCAATAACTCCGTAACAATATATAAATATTAAAATGCATTTTCTTTTTTTCTCTGTTATTGTTAGTATATGAATGGAAGGAATTTCGAAATTACTAAATTCATATAATGGAAGTATTAAATATTGAAATATTACAAATTAGTAACAAAATGTGTGAAAGTATATTCATTGAATTGCAGGGTAACCAATGTTATTCTCAAATATAGTTCAGTTGTTGTTTTAAAATTCAAAAACAAATATGTTTCCGAATTAGAAATGGGTATTAATAAATTACTTACTTTTTGACTTTTAAATACTTTCAATTGAGAGAGTTTAAAAAAAAAACAAAAACAAAAAAAAAACTAATCATTTCTAACATGTACAATCTTAATTTATATAGTTACATTTTTAACATTCATTTTTACCTGCACACCAAATTCATTACATGAAATTTGAGAAATATTTACAAATATATAAATATTAATCAAGAATTTATAAATAAATTTAATATTAATCAAATAATAATAACAAGATTAATTTATGTTGATAAAATAAAAGTTGCAGATATGATAAGACAGAAAGAAAATCATGGATTTTCTATAAATGTATTTTACTTTCTGCTAATATTTATTGAATACTCTTTCATCGCTAAAAATAATGAAATTAGAACATTTAATGATTTATAAACAAATAAAAGATTGAACAAATAATAAAATGCATTTAAGATCAATACATTTTCTTCAGAATTACTCATTCAACTTTATGAAATTTCTATTACCTTAAGAAATTTTACCAATGAAACATATGCAAAAAAAATATTTTAAAAAAACGTTATAAATTGCTGATCCCATTGAATTTAATTAGTTATCATTATAAATAATTAAATAACTATATGTATTACAAAAATATAAATTATAATTGGAAATAATTATAAATCGTACACATTGTAATTGCTTACGAAAATTGTTGAAATATGTATTTATTATTTTGCCTCGTATCAAACGAAATTAACGAAATCCATAACATATAATATTAAAATATTTTATGTATGTTTTTCGAGAAATCAGTGTGCAACAAAATTTATACATTTTTTAAAAAGAAAAAAATATTTTTACTCTGTTATATCAACAAAAGTTGTCATTAGATCATAATAGAAGACGAAGATTACAAGACACATATTACTTTCTAGTGTAGTATGAAAGATCTACAAGGTGCTGCTGAGACCTTTATTAATATTCAAGCGATATTTTATTGGAAATATTATGAGTATAGAAAATAAGCACTAAAAATGACTCATACTTGCTGACTTTGCATATAGGTAATCAAACGTATCTGAAGAAGTTTAAGACTGTATTTTCAAAGTTGTGATAGATATTTTGTATCATTGTTTCACTGCTAAATTGAATTAACGAAACGGGAATATTTGTTGTGTTTTAATTCAGTTTTCAAGATGACATGATTGAAAGAATATAAAGTGGAAAACATTGGTTTCTTCTTAATATTTTTTATTGAAATGAATTAATTTAGTTATCATATGTAATTAATCAATATAAATCAGAAATGTTTTAAATTAATATTTTATTAAAACCAAATTAATAGTATGTAGGTAACGCAATGTTAAAAGTGCTTTATATATATATATATATATATATATATGAGAGAAGGATTTATATATATACTGCTGGCCACACTGAAACGCACCAATTGAGAAGCACAAAACCATGTGAAATTTACACTGGTATGGGATGAGCCTACGCAAATCACCAGCATTGCAGCGCAGACGCATCACGGGGTGACCGTGAGCCACTCTCAAGCGCTTCATATGAAGAGAACAATTCGGATTTGAAGTACGGCAATTGTTTTCATGCGGGTTTTTTTTTTGTGTTGTTTACCATCCATGGAAGACATCGAGCGTCTTTGACGAATGTATGAATTCGACCGAGGAAGAGTAGCCTACAGGATTGCGGAATTATCCTTCGAGAAATCGTTCAACGTGTTGGACGAAACATGAACTTGATCGCTGGATAAAAGAGGGAACGATCAAATATGCACCCACTCGCACCACTGCCGCGGATGATTAGGCAGATACAGTACTGGCAGGATGATCACGCAGCCATCACGAACCATAGCACAACAGATTCAGTTCGCATCAACTCCAGCTCAGCCCATTCGACTCCGTTTGCAGCAGAATGAAGGTCCATGTTATGCTTCGTTCACCTTTACTCGAAACCAAGGCGTTTGGTCGCCAAATGCGGTGATGAACGGCGGACAATGGACAACAGAATGGACACATTGTGTTTACTTATGAATCCCGCTTCTGCCTGCAAAATCACGATTGTCGGATTCTGATAAAGACAACGTGGTGAGGTACTGAACTTTTGCGTTAACATTAACATCACAGGCCATCATTCTGCACCCGATATCATGTGTTTGGGTGGTAGATTTCCTCCCGAAACTGAAACCCCATTACCGGTATACCTGAACAGCCAGCGCTACTTCTGAAATGTTGCAGCCTGTGGTCCTCCCATACCTTCAGCGTTGCCATCAGCAATATTCCAACAGGATAATGCAACCACACGTGGCACGCAATGTCAAGTTCTCTTACCCATCAGATTGAATTGCTTCCTTGCCTGTTTGTTCTCCCATCTATTGCCAATCGAAAACGCTGCATGTTTACACATGACTCCGGGGTAATCACCACCACTGCTACACCAGATCAACTTTGGCAAACAGAAGCCGCATACCTGGTGACCTCAAGGATACACCAAGGCCTCATCTATGCCGAGGTGTGTGGCAGCGGTTATAACCAACAATGTCGGCACAGCATCACCTACTGGTTTTATCATCATCCACACCATGAGGCTTGTACTTAATCGTTTGATCTTTGTACAAATATGTACTGCCAAATAAATATCGCTGTGCATATCTCTGTCGTTCTGCATTTTGTGTGGCCGCATGATATATATAATATATATTATATGATGAGTAGAGAGAGTAATGGTATAAGAGAGAGAGAGGAGAGAAAGCCGGAACATGCTAAAGTCTCTAACAAACGGCGCTGTGCCTGAGAGGACAGATGGCGGAGTGCACAGAGGGACGTGATCTAGAAAGGTCACAGAGTCGAAGGTGACTGGAAAACACTAGAAATCGGACAGTCTTTATCTGAAATATTAGCATATTAGCATTGGAGCCATACACGGAAAAGGTATATGTTTTGTTGAGCCAAAATGCCCTGCAAACATATTATAGTATTTATAGTTGTATTTGTCCAATTACATTTATTAATGTAGTTTTCGTGAATAATTACTTCTCATCATTTACAAGTCCTAGACAAATCAGTCTAGCAAAATTCACACAATATGCGTTTGGTATGTACTACACCTGTAAATTTTGACTTTCGAATTTAAAAAAATAGAAATTTTGATGAGTTTTATTTTATTTTATGGCGTAGGATTTCTTAAAAAAATATAGAGCGAAAAAATTTTGAAAGCGTGTGTGTGCGCGCGTGTTTGCACGGAAATCTCTGGAATCGAAACACAATTTTACATCTTTGCTATAATTCTTAATATATATATATATATATATATCTTAATACATATGTATATTATATCCTTATATATAATTCTCTTATACTCTTGTTATTGTGACGTACTATCGTTGTCCTCTAATGGCTTCCAGTAATTTGCATATTATTCTTGAAGATGTGTGTCATATATCTACAGGTGAAAATTTTACAATAGAATACGATTTCCGTGTGTTTCTGAAACATCTTTAGTTTAAGGACATGAGTGTATAACGCTCCACATGCATTAATATTACAAATAGTAATACAAAGAAGTTCAAATATTTTTTTTATTTACAAAAACTACAGATTTAAATTTAGAAGAATAAAAATTACTCACTTTATGTACTCACTAATACTCACTCACTAATTACTCACTATTTCAAGTATTAAAAATACACGAAAAAGCATAAAAATGATTCAAAAGTAAAATACTTAGCTAAAAACCATCAATTATTAAAAAAAAACACATCAATCTTCGCACGTGGACTGAAATTTTCAAGTGCTGCCAGAATGTAAATACTAAACTATTTTTAAATGTAACTAGAATGCAAAATCTAAATTCTAAAAATATTTACAGAACAATGACAGGCTAAAACAAGAATTAAGAAAGTATAACCAAAAACTTGCAAAATCAATATTTAAAAATAGAAATCCTCTAAGACGTACAATTTTTTTTGAAATTTTAAAATGTAAAGAAACATAATCTAGTAACACTCTCACACCAACAATCAATCTATTTCATAACTAATTTTAAATGGAAATTTTTTTTAGGAATGTGTATTTGTTTTTAGTAACATTAATAGGAAATAAAATTGAGGGCTAAGTGGTCATTACTAAGGGCTAAGTGGAGGTTCTCGCAAATTCACCGAATGCGGCAGCATTATGGACCACCCCACCGAGCGACAACGCGGCATAATGGTTTGGAGCACAATTCCAGCTCACCTCTAGTTTGTATTCATGGTACTATAAGGGCTTAACGATACGTGGATGGTGTAAGCTGGCCGGTAACAATTCCCTTCTTTTTTAGAGAGTGCAAAATGCCCTGTATCAACAAGGTAATGCCCAACCACCCACTGCTGAAATTATCCAACGTTCTCTCCAGAGTGTACAGATGCTACCCTAACCACCGTTCTCTCCTGATATCTCACCAATTGAACCCATTTAGGATGCTATTGGATGCCATTTGCAGACCTTGCCACTGTTTCGTTCAACAAATGGTTAACAGGGAATGGAGAGCCATTCCTCAGGATACTATCCGTGCTCTCATTGACTATGCATCTAGGCGTGTTGATTCATGTATCGCAGTCCACGATGGTCCAACAACTTACTGAGCCAATGCTGTTCTCACTCAGTATTATGCATATAATTTCGAAATATTTATTTTTTGTTGCTGTCTCTCTCTGTTTGCCGATTTTCATCAATTGCTGGTCACTCCTTCTTGGTGTTGCATTTTTAATGTCGCGTAGTGTATATACTAATTTGTCTCCATAAAGCTTATTAAAAATCTATTCTATATTTAAACACTTATCACAATTATTTTGTAAAATTACTGGAACTACAAATTCTCTTAAATAAATACTTTCCTCAGATATCATGTTAAAGTGTTAGGAGTACAAATGATGTTTGAATTATTAATAAGACAATTTTGATGGTGTTTGTGTGTTTGAGAAAAAAATCAGTCTTATTACATTTTTAGCAACCTGAATAATCATTTGAAAAAAATTCTTTTAATTAAATTAAAATTATCTTTTTATTCACAGATTATATTTCTTATTCTTTTATGGTATTTATAAAAATTTAACAGTATGAAATGTGTGTGTGTGTGTCATTTTTAAACATACTAGATAAAACGATGTTTTCAAATTCAAATGAAAGATTTTTTTTTTCTTATCAGTATTAATTTCATATTATTCAACTTCAGGTTAATATTTTTCTGTTATCTCAAAAGTCCTTTTTTACTTCGGTTTATCCTACTGAAACACAAACATATATTTAAATAATTTCTAAAAATGTTTTCTCAATGAAGAAATGATTAAAACTATTTTAGTAGTTTTTTGACTCTTTTGAATAAATTTGAAATGAAGTAGAATTTAACTGATAAAGAGAAAAAAAAATTATTCATATATCTAACAAAACGCTCAGATATTTTAATTCAAAAGAAGTTTTATTGGAGTAAATTCGAGAGTGGTTTTCATTTTTCTTGGGTAAAGCGGTAAAGCGGTAAATCAAACTATTATGCACCATGGAAAAGAATACATTCGAAGGAATAGGATACAGTTGAATTTTTAACGTTTTAAATATTACTTTGTGTTAACACTCCCTTGGGATCTTATGTTTGGAAGTTTTAATGGGGTAAATTAAGCAACATTAGCATAAAAAGGCTCGCACATTATCATTATCTTGATGGAAGTAAAGAGATGAGTGAGACTTGATTTAAAAAGAGAAGTATGCGTAAGCACTTCGAGCTTAAAAGTATAATGGTTAACGGTGATTTAAAATAAGAGAATTGCTTGGTGCTTCTCTAAAATCCAAGCTTTATAGGTGTTTTGTTTAACTTCCGTAGAAACGAAGTGAAACAAGTTTATTTTTGATACAGAGCATAGTTTCGAAATACTATTCAAACGTTTCTTTCACTATACTTACTATAATGCAGTTTTGAGAAATTTTTAAACTGTGTTTTTCTTTTTTTTAGTTAGACTTAATTAAAATAAGCAATAATCAAAGTAGTAAAGTTTCGTTTTTATATGCATAATTTATATGTAAGAAATATCAAGGAGAGTATGAAATTTAACAACGATGCAGTTATGGAATTTTTAATTTGCTTCATACTATTATTAGAGTAGTAGTATTTATTTTTTTTAGCTTCATGCGATAAATGTATTAATTTTAATTATTAATTACCCTTGTTTAAGTAAAGTAATTCTTGAATTGTACGCATTTATGAAAGAAGAAAATATTAAAAATAAATGGCTGGCTTACTAAATTTTCTGCTTCTTGGGTGAGCTTCAGGAATATTTTATCTGTATGTAAAGAATGGCTTTGCAGAACATTTTAATTTGAAAAATTTCAGCTTTTATATATATATATCTCAAAATTCATCAAAAAGTTTATCATTTATTAATTTTTATATGCATTCCTTAAATATTTATTTCTTGCAAAATATCCATATTATTGTAATGCATAAAAAAATGTCTATTTAATTTTGTAAATATATATACTGAAATTTAAGAGATATTTCAGAATGATAAATCACATCCTATTTAATTGGATCAGAAATACTTGTACGACCACAAATCAAATCAGCATTATTACGGAAGAAAAAAGGGTAGGTTCTAATTTCCTTTTTTTTTCCATTGTATATATTTTTTTCTTTCAAACTGGCTCATTCATTTTTTGTAATACACTGAAAAATATTTTTTTTAAAATGCAAGTTTGAAGTCTTAAAAATTATTAGCTATCGTAAATATCGCTTTATGCATTGAAAAATATTCATGTTTATTCGTGGATTACTCACTAAATTATCTTTTCTATTTAAAGAATATGTGCATCTTATTTCAACAAAATTTCCCAGCTGAGATTAATAAAATGTCAGTTTTGTGTGTGCATTGTTTACAAACTGGCTTAAAATAGTTTACATGTCAAAGAATGGTCTTTGTGATATATAATAATTATAACAATAACTATAATGACATTGACGGAGTGATCATTTAAATAATAACCGGGGGATCAAAGTCATGGATTTGAGGCCAAAAATGCTCAAGTCGAGCCATAATTAGGTTATGATTCCTCTAAAGATTTGTCCAACAGAACGGCTTGGTCTGTGCGTTACCTATAAGATGATCCCATAATTCCCGCGTTGTAGTGAAAGTTAAGGGAGGTCAGTACCAGTTTAAATGTCATCCTTATCCATTGATCGTGTTTGAAATTTACGAGTTTCGGCTCCTGTAGACCTGGTGTTGATCCAGAGTGCCGTTTATTCAACAGGAACAAGGATTTAAGCTAGAAATTTTATATTTGAATGCTATTTTTTTTCCTGACGTATTTGAATAGTTTCTTCCTAAAATTTCAATAATGCAAACATTTTTTATGTCCTTCTAATTTAATCATACATTTCTTTTCTATATAACCGTAATTTTTATTTATTATGATTTTCTGTGCCACTATTAAAAATTTCATAAAGAATGAGAGCATTCCATATTCTTTTTTCAGGGTTATTTAGACAAAAGAAAGATAAAATAAAACAAGCGGAAACACTTTTCTTAAAGATCTGCACACCAAGGAAAAAAATGGCTCATTGAAATACTTACTAAGCTCGATAGACTGTTCTAAGCGATGTCGTAAAAGACCTTTCTATACTTATAAAGAAAGAACATTCAGGACTTTTCTTTTTATCTGAAACGACTTAGTACCGATGCTTTCCTTTGAAAAGAGTCATTGTGAGCGAGTAAAACTAGCAAGATCAATCAACTTTTCCTTTGATTAAGCCATTTTTTAGATGAACGGTTTCTCCTTTCACTTTCGTTACTTGTTTTAAATTAGTTCTTATTTTGCTTAACTTAGTTGCTTTAAATTTATGCTTTTTTTTTCTTTTATTTTAACTAACGGAAAATGAATATAAATCATCTTATCCTGAGCGTGATGAATATCTACTTTGTTTTGATTTAAAATGTCGGATTAAGTTTCTCCATTAATTGGAAGGCCAAAGTATTAGGCATTGCTTATTGGGAGTTAAGTATAACGATCTCCTATCTAAAAATTAGTAAAATATTTACATTGAATTGTTATAATTGTTATGATATTTAATGTATAAATAAAACTAAGCAAAATATATAAGAACAAATGTAACATATAACATATTTTCATAATTAAATTCTCTAATAGTTAAAATAAAAACTGAATATTTCATTTTAGTTGTGGCCTAATATGTAGCTTTACCTTAACGCTAAAGTACATTGAAAATAAAATTAAATATTAATAACTAATCTTGAAAATTAATTTTTTAAAAAATGTTATTAAATATAAGAGAGATTAAATTCAATAAATTTAAAGTATGTCGATAAAAACAATGTTCGAGTCATGATATCTCCAAACACCTCTATAGTTTAATAAATGAAAAGATAAAAGGAAAATAATACATATATCGAAGTGAATAGTTCTACAAATTCTCCAATTGAAATGTTGGGTGATTTAATATTAGTTCAGATGACTCTCATCATCAGTTCTAAAAAATATATATATCTACACCATCGCGAAGGGGGAACTTTCCGTATAGAAGCAGTACAATATTAATAAAATAGAGCTTTTCTTTTGTATCTCATATGTTATTTCAAATTTATAAATACCGAATGTTACTTTGATTTTATCATTATGACATATTACTGAAGACGATTCTGAAGCATATACTATTTAACGAACATAATGATTTATGTTTCATTTTTAAATTGGAATGTATCTTTAACACTAGAAAGACGGAAATCTTTCTCTTACTGAAAAGATGGAGGATAGTCAAAATGACAGGTAGAAAAAAAATCAAATGTAAAATACATTAAAGACATTTTTAAATAAAAATAATCAAAAATATAAGTATTTCAATACAAGAAATGGTATTTTTTTATAGTTTATTTAATTTATTTTTGAGTTTTCATATATATTGAAGTTAATAATTCTACGCTTTGATTGCTTCATTTTGCCGACAATGCTAAAAATTTTGGCCTCAATTTCTCAGAAAGAGTAAGGAAAATAAAAAAGATATCAGCAGGGATGTTCTTGATTTGATCACAAGAATGGTTCACCCTCATTTAAAGTGTTAGTTGTCTGAAAAGCAAAGTCTGAAAGTGTTAAGTTGTCCGATCTAGTATAATCTTTTCCTAAATATGGAATAGGGTTTAGCTTGTATTTTGACACTATATTTGCTTCAGTCCAAAATTGAATACCAAATTTATCAGGCTTGCTTGGTTTGTATTGCAAGAACGGGTATCTAGTTTTAGACGGAAATAGTTGCTCAACAGCTGTTATACTTTCCTTAGGTTGGAAATAAAAAATTGAGTTTTCAAAGAATCAATCTCAAACAGAAGATATTAGGACAAATCTATCGTTTTGTAATCTTCCTTGAGATCTTTTAGATTTTCTATCAAATCTCATAAACCTCATATTTCCATGAGCCCTTGGCATAGTATCACAAAAAATGTAGGCCTCCGCGTATTGTTCTATAAATTACTGACAGTCATCTCTTTGGCGCAATATACTCTTTGGGCTTACAAAAGAACTAAAAAGACATCTAATTCTTCCATTAACATCGACCAGTTTTTTATTTGGAGTTGCCTTCGCGCTTCTGTTTCAGTACATTACAGTATTATTTTGTCAATGTTCCTCTTGAAAATTCTACTCAGCATTTCAAATGAAAACATCTGTTGTTTGGAGGAAGGAGGAAAGATATAGGGGAAGAGAGTAGAGAGAGAGAGAGAGAGAGAGAGAGAGAGGAGGTAAGGTTACTTCTGTTAGTTCAAATGATAACTTTTTACATAACCAAATAATTGTTTATTACATATATTGCTTTGATTATGGATTTGTGATTCGCATAATCATTTCAACTAGCTTTCCATACTGCCGTCAAAATGACATATTTCCTTCTTTTTAGTTATACAATATGTTTTCTACCCTCTTTATAGTAGAATAAAATTTTGCACATGTGTGTGCATGTTTCACGTAAAATTAATAAAAGTCATAAAATTTCAGAAGCCTGAGAACAAAATTATAAACGTAGTGCATGTTACAAATTGTGA
Source organism: Nephila pilipes (assembly GCA_019974015.1). Taxonomy (NCBI): domain Eukaryota; kingdom Metazoa; phylum Arthropoda; class Arachnida; order Araneae; family Nephilidae; genus Nephila; species Nephila pilipes. Next base: position 65,107 of record BMAW01043628.1, on the reverse strand, counting down.
AACCGTCAAAATGGCGGCAGCTGTCTTTCTAGTGGTAAACGTCACTAAAAATGTTTGTAAAAAGAGAAAATACGTAATACATTTGTAAAAAAGTGAGTTAAAATTGAAAATATATCATTGTTATTATTACTTAAAACTTATAAAAACTACTACAAGTTAAATGTACAATTATTCTTATCTCACATATTACTTTGATCGAGCACAAAAAGATCAAAAAAATAAAAGAGAGTGCACATTCATTTGAACAAATGTGTTAGGAAGATGCAGACAATTGTAACAACTTGTAATTGTAACAACACGTTTTGTAATTTTTGCTAAGCAAAAGTCTTTTTTTTTCGGAGATCTTATCAGGTTTACTAATGTATTTTTAAGTTACAGGATTAGAATATATATTTCGTAATTACCTTGAAAAAAAAACCATTTTTTTGTATTGTTAAATTTTGTTTCTTATATAGTAATAACTGGGATACCTCAATAAAGTTCGTTGTTTATACTAACTGAATCTAATACAGGTAATAATGTAAGTTATGAATATTAATGTTGATTTATTTGTTTTCAGGAAGCTGCACAATGAAGAGACTTGCAGGGTTGTAAATTTTTAATTAATATCCCAGGGCATCCCTAACTTCTAATTATTACTTAACCATTCGAAACACCAAAACCTAAATTTTAATTTTTTTCTTAAGAGTTCTCTACACAGTTACGATCCAGACTTATACATTTCTTCCAGGCATTTCCAGACCTTTCGAAAGTCATCATCGAACAACTCGGCAATATTGTACTCTGTCTTCTACATACTGCTAATTACTTCAATCTATGGTTTTCTGGAACCAAACAATTCAACATTAATAGATGTAGTTTGCAGCGTTGTGTTCAAAGGAATCAATTCATAATTAGAAGAAATACTGTCCACATATACCTAGAGTATTTCTTATTTATAATTCAGGCCTTAGGAAATCCCTTCATACATCTCATATGCCTAAAATATTACAAAACATAGCATTTTTATAGATATTTAGTGCAGTTTCAAAGTCTATAGTTCATGAGTTTTATCGAAATAAAACATTTTTGAATAAATCATTTAATTAACCCAACCTCGAATTATACTCCTTTTTGAAAAAGAAATGCATTTTCTCAAAAGTCATTTGCTGCAACTTCTTACACCTTTTGCCAAAAATGGGGATGCGAATCTCTAGATAATAAATGACAATTAAAAATGAAATCATGAAAATACGTTTTATTGTGTACAAATATAAAGGAAACGACACTTTTATATAAATTGAAGATGGTGAATTTTTCTTTTACGGTACTTGGTTTAAGCAGTGAAAATGAAACATAAAAATGCATATTTAGAAGATAACATCACATATTTCTGTCATTCCTTAAAATAATACTACAAACAAATATTTTGGGAACAATAACTTTAATTTAGCGTAAAAAAATGAAAAGACAGAGCATCGGTTATCTTAAGCGTGAGACTTTGAGCGTACAGGGAGCCATTTTCATTCAGATGATATAATTCATCATTTATGTGAAAAATTCTCTTACTTTTATCCACTTCTTATTTATGTATCTACTTGTATTAGTATTTAAATGTAACTATGTTGTGAAGTGAGAAAGATCTCACTCCGGATTATCAAATTACATCAATTAATTCCTTTTGAAATATCATTAAATTGTGCATTAGCATTGAAATCATTTAAATTACAGCATTAATGTGGATTATTATCGAAACCAAAAAAGTGTTGATTAGATATATCTTCCTTTTTTTTAAAAGAAAAAACAACTTAAAGAAACAATCAATATACTTATAAACATAGATTCCTTTGATATTTACAAAAAAAAAAAAAAAAATTGTATATTCAATAATAATATGCAACTTTGTATTTCCGGAATTACAATTTTAATCGACGAGTTTGTAATACTCATCTGTTGAAAAATATCACAATTAGCAAAATCTCAAACTAACATAGGAGATTAATGCGAATGTCATGAATTGAGGCGGATTGTTCTTTTTTGCGGTCAACAATTTCACTCTCAAACAACCTAGAGTCTATTTACTTTTATCAAACTAGAGTAGCTCAATGTTGATATCCAAAAATAAAGTTGACAATAATGCATTATATTGACGCCTAATTTCATGGATCATGGCAAGTTTAAAATTCTAATTTAAAGCATATGTGAAAATAATTTTTTAAAACATTTATTGATAAGAAAAAAATGTGTTAATCAAGTTATTTAAACATTATCTGGTATGCTCATTCATAATACACTTGCAATGGTCGAAAGTTTTATTGTTGTAACAAATTGGAAAAAAAATGCTTTTGTTCAATTCTCAACATTTATACCGGAACAATAACAACAAAAGAAAATTATACCACTTACGAAACAAGAAATTAGAAAAAGAAAATACTTTTGTATCATTTCAGACGTAATGTATTGTAGAAAACATTAATTTTGGAAACTTGAAGTAGCAGTTTAGCCTCAAGACTGTACTTGAAAAGTCGTTTTGGACTACCCTAACTTCTAGTTACGAGTACGAATTTTATTTCAAAAGTTTCTTTTACGTCCAAAAGGAATGAGAAAGAATCTGATTTGTAGTGCTGCACATTTTCCTACTCTGCCTTCTTTTTGAGATAAGAACACAACATCGTAAAAAATAAAATTACTATCAGTTTTCTTGCGTCGTCTGTTTGCTAAGGTATATGGAGCGCCATCTATTAATGTGCTGCTAAACACAGTGACATTCTCATTCAAGCGAGCATTTTTTTTTATTCTGTGTTCTTTTGAAATAAATTCGATTTCTTATACTTTTATTCCCTCATTCTTTTGGAGTAAGATACCGCTGAAGAGTGAGGGAAATAGCTCAAGGGAAAGAGTTATTCAGTAACTTTTTTTTTTTTATGTTGAGGTTATTCAGACAAATAGGATAACATAAACACTTCTGAAAGGTATTGTTATTTGTAAAAAATACCAAACATTTTTCTTTCTTTTTCTCTTTTTAAATAAGTAGAGGTACGTAGATTTTTCCCTGCATAATTTTATATGTACTTGAATTTTAAATATTTAAATCTAGATGCAAAATATGAATAATATTCTGAATTTTCATATTTTTCTTACATTCTTCTTTTTATGTATATATATATATATAAATTTGTCCATGAGAATAAAACTCTCCGTAGAAGAAATAATACTCTTGTATACTACATTTAATTAATCTGTGCAAAAAAATAATATATCATTGTTTTTTTAGGAACTTCTTAAATGAAAGTATGCATAATTTACGTTCAACAGTTGTCTATTAGCAAAAAGTGAGATTTTAATTCAATACGAGAAGAGGTTTAATAACATAACAAAAAGTGAGAAAGCCCTTTAAAATAAATATCACATTTGCATCACAATATTAGTAGAAATTATATATATAAGAAAAAAATATATAATTATGAAACTTTTATAGTTTACATGATCGAAACAACTCAAATATTCAATTTGTTTCAAATAAACGAAGAAATATTGTGTAAAGGATTTAAAATTCCAATATAAATATTTAATTTTTTGTAACAAATCTTATAACTTGTATTTTCTGCTTTGTCAAAATAATTATGACATAAAAATATTATCTTTATCATTAACTAGTTCGGCAATTTAATAATGAATTTATAGCAATAAACTAAATGAATACATCGTTGATTAGCTTTTAAAAAGTAAAAAATTTAAAATCATAAAACTCATTTTATTTCTTTTATCTTTTTTTTTTAAAAAAGTTTTTGTAGATTGCTTTGATCTTTTCTAGTTAAAACACCACTGAAATACAATTACTTCTAATGTTTTGGTTTAAAATTAATATTCTGTATATAATTCATTTTTTCATTATCACTTATAAAAAAACCGATGAATGCTTTATTTCAAGTAATACAAAGAAATAAAAAAACATAGAAAATGAGTCGAAATAGCCTTGTAGCGAAACACATCCTACTAACTTTAAACGTGAATTACAATAATTTTTAAATATTGCAAAATACCAACACTAAGTAGTACAATGAACCAGTAAATAGTAAATGGCCAGTATAATTCACATGGAATATTGAAATTACAAATTATTATTTAAAATAGAATAAAGACTATCTGTCTTATAAAATCAGAAATTTGTAAAATAAAATCCTAAAAGATTAAAAAATCTTTAAAAGAACATTTAAAAATGAAAAAAAAAATCAATCTAAAGCATCACCATCTGGCAAACTTATTAATAACTAAATAAAAAAAAGAAAGATTTAGAAAACATCACTTTCATAATAAAGTTAAAATAAATTAAAACTTTTTAAAAACCTTAAGAATTATACTAAAAATCTTAAGAAATCAAAATTTGCTTTTTTAAAATTCTTCCAAATTGCATATGTTTTACTTTATCTGATTTTAAGTTTATTTAATCATCTCTTTTCTCTTTTGAATTATAATTCACGCATATCTATCTATCTATCTATCTATCTATCTATCTATCTATCTATCTATGACGACAAGCAATACCTTGATTCATATATCGACATGTTATCAAAGGTAAATTAAACGTTGTTGGAAATAATTTATTAAGATAGTTTAGGTTTAAAGGCACTGGATTTAGGCTAATGATTGCTGATTGTAATTTAATCATAAGAAAGAAAATTACTAGGGCCATTTATAATTGACTCTTAAGGTTTGCAATTAAATATGGATTGACTATTGTAGCCATTGACGAATTTTGATCCTGTGTCTTGAGTGAGATTTTACATTTGAATTTTAAGATGGAATTTGTGGTTACATTTAAAGATCTAAAACTAACTCCAGATGATTTGCTGAAGGATTTGGTTGTGGCTTATTGTTAACTTTCCTACTTAGAGCCTGCCTATAGAAGGCGTTCATTTGTAAAGGGAGAGAGTGTGATGTCACACGATCCCCTGAGACGAGACCTGACCGAATCTCCGAGAGGAGCTGTTGTAAACGAGCGGTAGCAAGTAATGTAATAAATGTTGTTGTTGTTATACAACCCGATGTGTTTTTTTGTCTAAGGACAACCGTGAACTGAAATCTGAAATGATGAAGATTAGTAGTAGTTAGTTTTAGTAGTAGTTAGTTAGTGAACAAACAATTTAATAGTCAGAAGCGGGATGTTTGTTGAAGCCCACGGTCAGACTGACATTTCTCTGAGAGAACTGTAAGAAAAAAAAGTACGTTGTAGGACTCTAACCTACCGGAACTGTGAAAGAAAATGTGCTAAGAAGTGATTTATTTTGAAGAATATTGTTAAAAATGTCGTACCTCTCAAAAGGACGTAAAAGTGACTTAATCGAGCTTGCGCTTGAATTTGACGAAATTGTCCCTTCGGATGCTACTTATGTGGCAATAAGGGACATCATCATAAAAAGCCAATTTTATGAAGAAGCTTTCGCGAGAGGATGTCTCGAGAGGATAATTGAAGATAGAAAAAAAAGAGAACAAATGTTAGAGAGGATTGAAAGAGAACAAAGGTTAGAAAGAGAGATGATTGAAAGAGAACAAAGGTTAGAAAGGGAGTGGATTGAAAGAGAAAAAAAATTAGAAAGGGAATTTGAACTAGAAAAATTTATAATTGAAAACAATAGAAGAAAACAAAGGAAAATCCAAGAGTACTGTGAAAAACGATTTCAGCCTCAGCAGGAAAAGTTTGAATCTGAATTGAAAGAAAGGGACGAGAAGTTTACCGAAATTCAGAAGGAGAAGGAAAAATTACCCGAAGCTATAGGGTTACAGGATACCAGTATTGAAGAAAAAGTGCTTGTTGATGGAAGACGACTTCAGTCTCAACAGGAAAAGTTTGATTCTGAACCGAAGAATAAAGAACAGAAATTATCTAGAATCCAGGAACATAATGAAAAGTTAACGCAAGCCATACGGGAACAAAATGTCGTTAACAGAGGAAAAGAAGAAGCGTTATTAGCACCAGCGATGCTACCGAATGATAAAGAAAAAGTGCAAGGAGAAGTGCAACGGAAAATACAGAAAGGAAATAAAGAGAACGGAAAAAGAAGACAGCAACGATGTCAAGAAGCATTCACACGTTTAGAAGGACAAAAATTAACTAGAGCTCAGAAAGCCAATGAGAAAATTTTAAAGGATGATACAGGAGAAAATATTCCCATTGATGGAAAGAAGGAAGCAGAGTTCTTCAAAACAGGCCCCATACCAAATCCGATACAGTTGGGAAAAGCTAAAGTTTTGCGACAGACAATTAAGCGGACAGAACGAGGGGTTAGCCAGTTTCCCCTCCGCAGAAAAAAGATACAATTTAAAATGAAGGGAGCGATTTCAACGCAAAGGAAGAAAAACAATAAAGGAACCCGCAACATTTCCCCGTACCGTGAAAGAGTCACCAAGAAACATGTTTTGGAGACAAACATCGCATTTAGAAAAAGTTCGTACAGACAGGACTTTCAGCAAAAAATAAAGAAAAGAGATATCGAACTCCAGAGGAGAGGGTCCCCCTCTCAAAAGCGAAAGGAAGCTCCGTTTGACCCCGGGGGTGTCTAGCAGTACTTCACTGAGGACTGAGTCTCCGTTCCCCCTTTAGTAACAAGAGATCAGGGACACCTGCAAAGTTACGCAGCTGAAGAAAAAAAAAAGGGGAGAGAGAGTGAGCAGAAGGGCAGGAAACAGACCCTACTCCCCCAAGCCGACAGTGAGAGAAAACTCCCGCCCCCCACTTCTTCAACCAGAGGTTACCGAGCAATGGACATTTACTGACGAAGAAGAGACAAAATTTTAAGGAGGAATCAGGTCAGTGCACTTCGGGAATGTGTTTGCCCCCTGCCCTTGGATTCCGAATGGGTGAGAGAATTTTTTTTTATTTCTTTTTAGAGGGGCTTTTGCTGTGACAAACAAGGGGACTATAAACTATTATTTTGCAAAGAACTTTTTTAAAAACAAAAAGGAAAACAATTATTTTGTATTAAGAATTAATTAACAGTTATTTCCTCATGGAACATTAGAATATTTTAAGGACTGAGTATTTAAGGAACTTTTAATTTGATTATCTTCAAAAAAAAATAGATTGAATGTTATTTTTTTTTAAGATGTATTTGTTTATTTAGTTTTTTGACAAGGATAAGTAATTTTAAATATATCAACGATGTTTTATTTTGATTTCATTATTTTGAAACAGAAATTATATATTTTGTATAAGAATTTAAAGTTAATGAATGTGCTAGCTTTTAATGAGTGTTTATGGATTAAACGGTTTGAATCTTAAGTGTGCCAACAAATGTTTTTATGTTCATGTGATCTTTTATGATGAGAAGAATAATTGATATTTCAAGGTAATAAGCAGACGAATTTTATTTTGTAATGATGTAGGAATATTTTATTATATTTTGTGAATATTTAGGAATATAATTTTGTAAGGATTTTGGAATATATTGAATTAGGAATGTAAAGATTTAGGGATACAATTTTGTAAGGATTGATTTAGGAATGTGCTTTCGTAAAGATTTTAGGAATGTGATTTTGCAATGATTTAGGAATGTTTTGTTATATTTTTGTATTGATTAGGATTATAATTTTGTGAATATTTAGGAATATAATTTTGTACGGATTTCTTTAGGAATGTGCTTTTGTAAGGATATAAGAATGTGATTTTGTAATGATTTAGGAATGATCTTTTTGTAAGAATTCTTAGACTTGTGTTTTGATGATTGTGTTATGTTAAAGAATTTCTTTGTTTCATGTGTGCACCTTTTTGAGTCTATAAGAGTTAAACATATTCTATGAAAATGAGAATATCGAAAGGAGAATTAATATTTTAAATGTGTAAAAAAATTAAAAAAAAAGGAGGAAGAAGAAAAATTAATATTTACAACTGTATGAATTAACATTTATGAGGATACAGATATTCGATGTTTTGAAGTATGAAAATAGTAATTTGTTAGATATGAGAACTTTTTAAATTTGTTTATGTGGTAATCGATGCTTGAAATTATATTTGATAAGAAAAATATGTGTATGAGTCCAATATTTTGAAATATGAATTTTGTGTTGATATCTCGATATGAATATATGAATGTGTTTATGTAATTTTTTTAAGAAAAAAAAAGAAAGGTGATGTGTATGTAAGCACGCTAAAAGATGTTGAGAAGTAGTATTTTAAAGTGTTTTGGTAATTTTAGTATTTTGTTATGAAAGAGAAATAATATTTGAACTGTATGATAACTAAGATTTTTGTTCTGAAGCCTTAAATTAGAATTATTACTTAAGAGAAAGAAAAAAAAAAAAAAGATTTTCTTTATGT
>BMAW01043628.1:542-54938 GCA_019974015.1 Nephila pilipes | reverse complement strand
GATTCCATTTTTTATTTATTTTCTATTTTGATTCAAAATTTAATTTGCTTTTTTAAATATTTTAATAACCAATTTTACATATTTTTTTTCTCTCTCTCAATGTACACACACACACACACACACACATATATATATATATATGAAATGAAGAGGAAGAACGAACTGAAAGACTAATCAGGAGATTAATTAGGGTGAGGTATGGTAGCATATGCGCAGAGATATGCTGCTACACGTAAATCGAGTGTGTCGGCGCGGGAGCTCAACATTTTAAGGAAAGCAATTGTACGGCGTATATCAGTTTAAACGATGTCGAGTTGTGCCACTGTGTGAAATATCGAACAATCGATTTTTAGACGATATCTGGATGATTTTAACCGAGGTCAGACCATTGGAAAAATAGATTAAGGTCGAAGTGTGACAAGAGTGACTGCGGAGTTTGAGATTGCTCACAGCAGCGTTTCACGACTGAGAAGAGAATTTCAAATTACAGCAACAGCTATCTAATGGTTCAGCAGTGGTAGTCAACGAACATCCATGCCAACGGATAACTGGTATACTGCCCTACAGGCCAGAAAGAACTGTCGGTATACAGCAAAAAAAATTGCTTAGACACATGGCACAAGTGATAGGTCGACCAAATCAAGTTTTACAGTGACCAGGAGGCTGCACATTGGAGATCTGTTAGTACGATGACCTTCACGGTGTGCACCTTTAACGCCTGCTCATCGAAGAAGGAGTTTTCTGTGGTACCGAGAACATCAGTATTGGACAGACAATCAATGGGATCGAGTACTTTTTTCGTATGAGAACTGGTTTAGTCTGAGTAACTATTTTGGAAGCATACACATCTGGATAGAAGGGGGGAACTCGCAATAACCCTTAAAAACTCATCAAAAGAGACCCATTTGGAGGTTGCGGTGTTCTTGTTTGGGGAATCATAATGCTTGGTTGCTGTACTGACCTTCATATCTTTGGAAGAGGCTCAATCACCGGGATTCACTATTGCAGCGAGATTCTCCTTCCCCTATGAGTGTCTTTTAAGAAATGTTATAAGTCTGCAGTTCCTTTTCATGGACGAAAATGCTTCAACTCATCGCACATCAGCTGTCTAAGAGCTATCGGACAGTAAGGATATAGAACTCACGGAACGCAAAATATCTGGATATAAGTCCCATCAATCATGTGTGAGACTTTCTAGGGAGACGCTTGGCAGCCATTAATGATTATGGAGCTCTGAATAGTGGTGCAGGGCGAATGGTTTGCAATGCATCAACTACTCATTGAAAACCTCACACTCAGCATGGTCAGACGAATTGAATAATACATAATAGTCGGAGAAGACCATATCCTCTACTAAATGCTAGATCGTTGTGGTTGAACACCTATCACATTGATGTTTTGGCCTTTCGTCGCATTGCGCTTCTTGCTACTTTTCAATTAAGTTCCTTTTTATTTTTTCATTTCTTTTTTGGAAAGATTTGCTTGCATTACTCATGTTCTTACGTCTCTAGAATCTTATGATTTATTTGAGTTGTTTTGTTAAGCTTTTGTACAACGTTATATCGGGAGAAAAACGATCACGCCCTTAATTTTTGCACACATGTGTGTATATATAGAAAGAAAATGAGAATAATATATATATATATATATATATATATATATATATATATATATTATTTATTGACATTTATCTAGATATAAACTCGGAGATATCAATAATTTCAAATTATTTAGATATAATAATTGTAATATTGTTTTTTTAAGTTAATTCCATTATAGATTCCATGTCTTACTTATCATTTTATCCATTGTATTTAAATCTGATTAAAACTAAAATAAATTCTCATGAAACTAATTTTCTAGATGTTAATTTAAGAAATTTTAATAATGTAATGATTAAAAATATTTAAGACAAGAATGGTAACTTCTGTTTTTATATAAATAAAGTGACTTTTTAAGAAAGTAAGCTAAGTGTAAATATTTTTATAAATAGTTTATATAAGTATTAAGTAAGAAATATCAAATTAGTTAATTTGCCTATTAATTTTCAGAATAACATAAATATTTTCTGTATTACATGTACAAAGGCTGTATACCCTATTAATTTTTTAAGAAAGAAATTTAAAATATAAAAATTATAAATGAGAGTAAAATCATATTTCGCTATATTAGATGTTTTACGAAATATATATTGATTCTATGTTTCTCCGTGTATCAGTTTTTTGTGTTTTACATAAATCTGTTTCTCTCCGTCTATCTTTCTCTCTCTTCTTTGTTTTAAATGATTTTTCAGCATTAAACATTTTTTGAATAAATATGTTTTTCAATCTACTTAATGACTCGTCTTCAATTTGTTTTTCAGGCAATTTTTAATTCTTATAAATGTTATCTTTTCTTGTATTTTATTAACTTGTTTTTTTAAGATATTTTACTTAATTTTTGGTTATTAATCTTAATCGTAAAAAATTTATTGCTGAAATCTAATTTATAGGTAAGGTTTTTTAAAAAACCAATCAATGAGTGTTTACTTTATTGGTGATTTTTTTCATGGAGAGAACTGGTAGGCTTACATATGAAATTTGTAACGTTTTGCTTATTCTTAAAATTTTGCTTATGGAAATGTTTGCTTTATTATTTATTTTCATTTTGCTTAAATGACTTATATGATTACATAATTATTAATTTCAGTTAAAGGTAGTTGTCTTTAAAATGTTTCAATATGCTTTATACACGGTAATTTTAATATTTATTTCTTTGTGTTCTTATTTTTATTTACTTAAAAAAAAATTCTACATTTTTTGTTTATTTAATTTTCACGTCTTTTTTAGACTTTTTTTGGTATTAAATTTTTAAATACGTATTTATATTTTTACTGTTTGCTGTTTATAAGAATTGGATTAATATTGGTACTATGTTTAATTTATTCTTTTTTATATAATTAATTTTCTAAATATTACTGATTATTGATTTATTATCATATTTTATCATAATGTAATTCACTTAAGTATGCTGGTTTGATCAGTAATAATATTATAAACGCATATTATTACATTCCAAAGTATGGGACAGTATTTATAACATTATTCTAAAATTTTTGCTTTTCTTTCACTGAGCTATCTCTTTTAATATTTCAGTTACTTAATAAATTTTTGTTTTTGTTTTTAAGATCGAACTTTAATATGTTTAATCAATTATAATAATTTTGATTACCAATTTTAATTTAGTTTTCTTATTCATTTCTTTAATTATGTAGTTTCTCGGACATTAATGTTTGAATGTATGATACATATATATATATATATATATATATATATACCAGCTGATACCCGCCCCCTTCGCTGGGCAGACGATAATATTATATTTTGGAACCTATACATAAAATATCAAGAAAATGGGAGCATCGAAACGACCTTTATGTCCTCCAGATGTTTTTTTTTTTTTTTATCAGCATTAATTATAACCTTGAACTCCTTTTGGTCTTTAGGAACTGAATCAACAGCAGCTAATCGTGAATATACATGTTATGTTCATGTAGCACCTTTTGCAATTGGCTAATTCTGGCTTAGCACCTGGGAAAATACCGCAATGAATGTTTTTTTCTCGTTCATCATCACAGAGAAAGTAAAGCTGAAGAAAAGAAGGTTGTTGAGGCGGCTCAGTCAATAGGCTACCTATCCTGTGGTATACCTGCCCCTGGATTTTAAATGTTGGCATAAAATTTCCTTCTTTCAATTCTTTTGCTCCGAATGACGTCATCTGAAAACATCCATTATACTTACGAATTGTAGAAAGAAAATGTTCTGAAAGCAGATCCTCATGGCTAAGAAGACTATTCAAAGGTTCAGGGTGGGATCTAATAGCAAGAAGCTAGACTTGACCACCACTGCAGCACATTCCTGGAGGTTCTTCTATCCATTTTAAAGCACGTCGAACAGGGCAAACGTTTTCCGATACTGACAATTTTATCATTTGAATAGTCAATATATATTTTATATTTAGAACCAGACCAATTTTTGGAAGTCCATGGCGCTAATTTAACTTTTGATCTTTTTTCATTGTATTTAATTACAGCTGCCTAATTCACATGGGGGTTATTAGAAAAGTATTTTCTTACAGCTGCTTTATGTACTTCAGGATGGCTTTTAGTATATTTTGAAGCAGCTTCTCTATGTACTTCAGAAAGACTTTGAGTATATTTTGTAGCAGCTTGTCTTACTTGTTTATATCTAATTGAATTTGTGAATTTTTTTTTTCTTTTTTTTTTTTACCTTTATTTAGTTGAAGAGATATTACATCATTAATAATTGATTCACTTCAACTTGATAAATCAATGTTAGATATTGATTAAATCAATGTTAGATATTGATTAAATCAATGTTAGATATGATTGAGTCTTTGAAACTAACACAGACACATTTTCTTGAGGCTGAAACACTAAAGATGAAACATTTTCTTCATTTTGTTTCACATTATCATCATCAGGATTAATTTTACTTCTATTTGTTAATCCAACTATTTCAATATAAACATCAAAATGACCACTATTAAAGTTTCCCGTAAAATGTTATCTTTTTTTTCCCTGAATTACTTCTTCAATAGAAGCTATAATGCAGTCACTTTGATACACTTCGAACTGATAGGGAAATAACTCTGCCGCCGCCATAATATCAGAAATAGATCCATCCATACGTGTTAGGTTTACACATTTCGGTAAAGTATAAATCGTTAGTAGTATAAGAGGCGCCAGATAGCATTTGAGTGTAGCATTTAAAACGATCCCAGTTGTTGAACAAGAGAGAAACAATAATATTTCTCATTTTATGCGCCATCGATATGTCACCAAACACCAGCAAAGACAGAGACGAAAATAAACATGCTCCGTCGCCAAGAATTTTAAAAACTTTGAAAGGAGTAGGTATTCCATCTATCCAAATATATTTAACATCCATTATTAAAATTATAACTGAAAAGTAAATATGAAAAATCAATTTGTCTTAACCTACAATGAAATACTTTTCAAGTTAAAAAATATAACCGAAATTATTTTTTTAAAATCAAATTATTTAAATATTCAACAAAAAATACTAAAAAAAAATAAAGTATAATAATTTTTTTTAGCAAAAAGTCACCCGCATTACGTTATCCTTTTTGCAAAGGGATAGGTCTATTACGCTAGCAGCATATCTGGAACTGCAATTGAATAAGACAGAATAGCTCTTAAAAAATCATAGCATTTAAAATAATTCTGTATTCTGAAAACGATAATATATTCGGCCATTTTAAAAAATCAAAAACATTTATTTTCTAGAAACCAAAAACTAAAAATAGTCGAAATACAGAAAAAAAAACCTTTTGCATAAACATTAGGTTACAATTAATGCGTACATCGAAATAAATATTTTGTTAGCTACGAGCTGTGTTAGCTATTTTGTTAGTTACGTATTTATTTTTTTTATCAATGACATGAATAACATACCGTTATTATTTATTTGTTAAAAGCCAACTTCAATATCTTCGTAAGATTGCGTTTAGATTTACAAATGTAATTTATCAATCATTATTAATAATAAAATTAATAAAATACTTTCTCATAAATTTAAAACTTAGCCTAGGTTCCACAACAATAAAAAAATATCGTTTGCTGAGCAAAGCGATCGAAATCAGCTGGGGTTACCATACTATAGCTTTTTAAAATTCACAATGCAAGGTCATTGAAATGCTTCGACTTGGCGGTGGAAGATATTTGGTGATAAATCTCTAAATGTAGGAATTTTGGGGCTCAACATTTACATTATATATGATAAACCTACAAAGCATCCTACTCAGCGGATTGTCTTGGGTGTGCGCTACTCCGTAAGAAGTCGCGATTTTAGTATTTTTCAATATTCCGCTCTTGCCAATCCTCCATCAGCGCCTCAATATTAAATTATTTCCATTTCGCACGCGCAAATCTCGCCAAGTAAACTTAATTGGTAGCAATGCACAGAATACATATAAAAAAAATATATTCCGTTTGGCATCGGTCATGTCATTTTTGGCGATAAAGTCGCCAAAAATGACATAATTGATGAATAAGAAAAGATTAACGGATGAAAATCACATTTTGGGTAAGAATTCCGTAAAATCCGTTCTTAGTGAGCGTCTACATCGCAAAATGAGTAACTATGCTAAGAGATCTCGTGATGAGTCAGTCAGTGGTATTTCGCTTATATATATATATATATATATAACGAACTTCGGTCTCTGATTTATTATTACGAGTACATTTAAAAAGTTTTGAGATAAGAAATTTAAAGATTAGAATAAAACAAATTCATTGACTGTATTATTCAAATAATATTTGAAACAACTTATCATTTATTTAATTAAGTCTATCTTCAACAATTAATAGGAACTCATACCATTTATGGGATAAATAATATGGTTCTCGCACTAAAAGCAACAAGAAGACTACTGACGATAGACTTTGAAATTTTGAGCCTCCGTCAAATGACAAGAAAGACACTTGAGGTGTTACCAACTCTCTTAACTTCTACACTACGCCACAATAAAGATGATGGAGTAGTACCCCTATTAAAAGTAGTTGATTTTCTATTTTACTGATGAGTTTTAATTTAAATTTCCTTTTTTAATGTGTGTTTCTTTTGTTTATATCGATGCGTTGCTGCTGAAACTGTGTCCTAGATGGAATAAAGTTTTGATTTGTTACCGCATATCTCCTCATGTTGACTTTGGAAAGTTCATTGAAATCTCGTAAGAAAAACTGCAAATCTTGTACATATATTCGTGAATCTCAGAATATCATTATAATCTCGAATCATTATAATCTTCGTGAAATTCATACACATCTTCGTGAATCCATTTAATTGTACGCATTGAAGCATCATGAATTATGATTTAAAAGCAATTGGTTTGAATTAGATTCTGATTCTATTGAGCAGAAATAAATTTCCAGCTCTCTTTCATTGAATACTCAGGTGGTCTCCTAATGAAACAGGAATGCTGAGATAATCGTCAAATAAAGCAAGTGAAACAGCAATTAGAATCTTCAGTCTAAAACAACAAGCACAAACAATAAGACAATTAGCAAATCCCTAAATTGGCGAACTTCTGACGCGTTTTTCTCAGGAACGTAAAACTAATATTAAGACGTATTCGTAAACATAATCTAAAATTCTTATCTAATAAATATGCAAATATATATATGAAGTTATATATAATAATATGCAACTATATATGGAAATATATATTCTTTTCCATCAAATTTGTGATTCTGAAACATTTTCACAATCGTTACCTTCTAATTTGAAACGTATCTTGTATGAGAACTCTTATGAATTCTCTGACAACAAACAATAATCAAACCACTACGAATATAACATAAATCCATAATAGCAAAAACTAACACAGGCTGCAATATACCATTGCACTGCTCAACTAGTAACGCTAAATTTTTTTTTAAAAAAATTGTCAAGCAAGTACTTGAAAATGCAACACTGAATTTTGTTCCAGGTTACATATTTGCAGTCTAAATTATTTGTTTTATAAAAGCAATTAGCCGCATATCATTGAAAATATTTCAAACACGATAAACAAGATTGCTTGATCTTAAACTGTAGATAACAACATATTCTGTATCCAAAATATAATGACAACTATACCAGAAAATTAATTTCCTGGTCACTCTGTTTATTTGCAACCGAAGTGTAGAAGAGAAAAAAACAGAAATAGAAAAATGTTCTAAATCTGTAAACATCAGTTTTATCCCAGAGAATTTTACTTACATGAACTAAGTGCCGATAAAACAAAGAAAAAAACCTAATTATGTCTAAAACAAAGAGTCTGAACACCGCAGATATTCCCGTAACATGAAATGAAAGCAAAAAATGCAACCTCTTCTGTGATAATTATCCACCCTACAGTAACAAAACAAATAAAAGTATCATTTTCAAACTAATCAAATAAAATAATTGTGAGAACGTTTCTCAAGTGTACAACAACAAAAAATAACATATCAATGTTAACTTTTTCCATTTAAACCCTCAATTTCCTCAAAACAGAAATATTAAGCCAGCCTCTGTCACAGAAAGACATAAACTGATCCTCAAACTCTTCCAAAAGCTTCATTTTCATCTCAACTAACTATGACTTTCGTGACCCGAACTTGAATACGTATAAAAAATTCTTCTTTTCCAACAATTTTGTTTAACCTGCAGTTGCAAATAAGGAAAAGAAAATGCTCCTCTTTTGGGAATTGGGAAATGTCTTACCAAAAGGGACAGAGGAAAAAGAAAAAGGAGAAAATTTTCAGATGAACCAAACTCATTTGCGGAGATTTCCACAAAGCTTTTTCCCGAACCATCAAAGCACAGAAAAAATTCTCGAAAGTAAATCAAAAATTAAACCTTCAAGGTACATTAAATTAAATTAAAACTCTGAAATACATTCACAATTATACAAGTTCAGCGTTTCAGATTACACAGTAATTAGAAAGACAAATTGTCTTAACGCAAATTTATGGCTGAGGTAGCCTAGTAGTCCTGGTCGCGGTCTGCGGCTTTCATCGTGTCGAGGGTTCGAGCCGTAATGCCACTAAAAATTCGCCATGTAGCCGGGACTGATGCACGTTAAATCTGTCGAAACTCAAAGTTCTCCTTCGGTGTCCTGTAGAAGTTAGGAGATTCCAGCTCTGGTACCGTCCTCATCATTTCTCTGAGGCTTAAAATTACGTGATCCATAAATTCCCAATCATTATTCGTAAGAGAATGAATGTCCCTGCCCTTCGGCCTTATATAGTTAAGATTTTTAAAAAGAAGCTTCTTTCTGACTAGGAGTCTTAGTAGTCAATTTGTAATACCGATAATCGGGTTCTGTCCTATATTCCAAGACCAAATTCGAATTTTTAATCCAATTCAATTTTCATTACTCGCTTCTTAACTGGTCATGGTCCCTTCATTTGTTTTTTAAGTCATTTCCATTTGAAAAATACAAATTTATTTACCCATAACTAAGTTGGAAATGCTGACAACTACGTTTTTTCTTGCCATTTTATGAAAATTTTTCATTTAAAATGTCCTTTTCTTAAAGCGAAACCTATTTGACCGAAGTCAATGTGTGTGTGTATCCTAATTTGTATTTCATACTTAAGCCCTGTATTCTTATGTCTCGTAAAATTACATAATTGTTTTAATATTTACGTACATTTCTAAATTTTCAATTTTGTATATTGTCTGTTTTTAATTGTACACCTAGAATATATGAATGTATTTTGGTCTAGTGCTTCATTTCTGATTTTTTTTAATATTCATTTTTGTGTGTTCGTGTGTACTTTGTCGCAGGGTATCTGTCTACCGGCGTGAATCATTGTATGAGTATCCCATACTACCAGGAAATCGTGACGTCAATGGGATGCAGATTGATAAGTATTCCAAAAAAAAAAATTGAAAGTGAGAAAAATTGGAAGTATTTGAACAATGACGTGTCAAAGATCAACTCTGAAGTTTATGCAAACAAATTGCTTGATTATGTTTTCTTTTCCTTTTAGGGATTACGTTTTATTCTTTTGTTTCTTTGCTCCAACATGTGCTATTTTTTGTTATCCTATTGTTGTAAAAATGGTGAAAAAATTATTTTTTAACAAGTAGGGGGAAGCTTAATATTTCTAAATCATTTGCGTGGCCTATGGGTGTTCCTCCCAAAGTCCTCTTTTGTCTTCAAGTAAGACGTTAATAAAACTTATTATTTAATCAATCTTCAGGCAAAAATTTACACCGTAATATTATTTAAAATTAAGTAATGAAATCGAATATTACGAACTTAAAACTTAGTAACTATAAAATTACATGAATTTGTTGCGAAAGGTGATTTGATTCGAATTCCTAAGTGAATTCCGAAGAGGAATAAAATTTATAAGAATGCTTACGGAAACCAAAACTTATAAAAGTAATCGCTGAATAAATACATTAATTCAATGTAAATAAATAGACAATATCATGGAAAAAGAATACTGTGATATTAAATATTAAATGACACACTCTAAATTACATATAAATTGCTGTGCATTCTTAACAAATCTAACAAGGATACCAAATAAAAATAAATAATAATAAGTCAATTTTTCAATAGACAAAGGGGAAAAAACATGATTTGTTAGCATATTAAAATGTTAAATGATTATGAAATTAATTTAAAGATTTTTTTCAGTTACAGTAAACTCAGTTTCTTAACGATAACATAACAAATATTTCCATTTAATTCACGTTAAAATAGCACAACTTTTTATGTTAGAAATTACAGTGAATTAATTTTTAGAGTTTTGTGTTAGAAATTTATCAGATATTTAGAAAAAAGTAGGAAAACAATTTTTTTAAAAAAATTTCTAATCCTAATACAGTATAGTTATAAAGGGAAATGAAATTCTTGCTGATATATTATACATAAAAATGTAAAAATTGCATATTGTAAAACAAATTTTAATTCCCTTGTACGAAACAAGCACAAAAAAAAAAAAAAACAATGCTCAAGCCAAAAATAAATAAATAAATAAAATTTTCTTGCACTAGAATGCAAGTAAGAAACTACATGACTTCGAAACGAAATGTGCCCCTGAATTACTAAATTAAATTCACGGGGTCCAGCATTAATCCGTTTTGGCACCAAACGAGACTTAAAAGAAAAAAAAAATTTTTACACATTTTGAGGTTTTAGTTATTGTTTAAAAATTTTTAAGGATCTAATCACTTCAAGATGATTAAAATTTACGTTTGAAAAATTCTAATCAAATTATTTTGAAAAAAAAAAAATCCAGGAAATTGAAATGGTCTCGGTGGGTAATAGGGATGAGTACATAAAAAAATAGGTTTGAATTATCCTGATCACGATACTAATGATACGGAGGTGCACCTTTTAAATTCTTAATATTAATATTAGTTTTGCTTATTAATTTAACTATAGTTTGTGATTTATTATGAATGATTACATTCGTTAATGTGCATATCTATTGATTATATATATATATAATGTGCGTGTGTGTCCATTATGTATATATATTTAAGCCTGAAATTTTATTGGTATTTGCAATAAAATTTCAATAAAAAAAACATTTAAAGCACAAAGTAATGGCTCCTAAATTTCTGTAATGTTGGTCAACTCAGAATTCCTTTTTTTCATTTGAAATATCATTATTCTAACAAGTATATACCATTCCTAAAAAGGTTCTTTCAGAAATTTCTTTACATTTGTTTTTCTATGAACATATGTTAGTTTATGAAGGGTAAGAAATTGATTCATTTTCCTTTAAAGTAAACAAACTCAGAGTCAATATTGATTGAAATTTGGCTCCCAAAATCTGCGTTTAAGGTGAATCGTAATCTGTTTGCGAAATAGATTTTGCTTTTGTGCAATTTTTTCAATGCATATTCCAATAACTTTTGATCAATTTTTTAAAAAGAATCACTGTTTTGTGAAGCATTCAAATCACTTTATCAATATTATAAAATGTTTATTTTTCTAATATTATTTTTCCTTAAAATTATATTCCATCAATTAATTAAATCATTAGTTCATTTCCAAACATTTTAATTGCCTTGAAAATAACTTACTATCATTTCTCAAATATATTTTGATCAATGGATATTGCTAATTATTTAAAAATATGATAATGAAATTTAAAACCTTTTAAAGTGCAGTCTTACAGATTTTTTTTTCTTTTCATGGTTGTATATGCAAATTTAATTCTAACCTAATAACACTTTTATTTGTCTTTTAATTCATTATGAAATGCCCAAGTCTTGATACCTCTAAGTCTTTCAGTAATCTTTATATATTTTGTTGTTTACAATATTATATGAACACGTTACTTTTTTTTCAATTTAAGAATTGCTTATTGCTGTCATAATGTTTTTAATTTAAATGAGTTTAAAAAGTATTTAGCTAATTATATGTGTAAAGAGATATAGAAAATATTAATTGTATAACAAAATTTAAAATATTTCAAAAATACATTTGACAATAAATACTTAGGTAAAATAGCGTTTTGTGTTATCTTATGGAATATAATTTCTAATAATCAAATAATTTTAGATTACGTAAAAAAGTATAAATAAGTCTGATTAAGAGAGAAAAGTTGCACTTTGCTACATACATAATTAAAGACTATGTACCTGGCTCACGTTATTTTGCTAAATTTAGTTTTTCTTTCATACTTAAATAACTTTCTGAAGTTACATATATACATTTTTGTGAAGCACTCAATAGCGCTTCCTGTAGTGAAGATTGTACAAAAAGAGTTGGTGATACATAGAGGTATTTTCAAAAAAAAAAATATTTTTCAGTTGATCTTTTAAAACCAGTGCAAACCGTATTTTTTTCAAATCTTTATTTATTTTCTGATTTTGATAAAAAGAGTACGAAGGAAATATATTTTAATTCAAATGAATTAACTCTCCAATAGCTATATTAATTGTATAGGCATAGCATAAATAAAAAGTTGGGGGTTCCCTCAAAGCAATACGATATTGAGGAAACAAATGTATTGAAAAGTATCAGTTTGACGGGAAAAAATATTCTGTTAAATTTTTGGTGGTGTACACTTTGTAAAGCATTATCCTGATTATTTTTTTGAAATTCTTTAGACATGTGTGTTACGTGAGCGGAGAGTCAGTTATGAACTTAACATCCATAAAGTTCCCTTTTATTTTTCAAAGTATCTCATAATTAATAAGCTGACTTTCAAATAAAATAAAGTGTGTTCTGTCTAAATTTGATCCAATAAACAAAAGTTCTTTCCCATTATGAGCTGAAATTAATCTAAATACTTCTTTTCCGGATCTTAATGCAATTTTGAAAAAGATAAAAAAAATAATAACTTTAAATCCGATGTGTATTACTTTTACTACTATATAATTATATATTTTTAAAGAAAATATATAACAAATTATTGCTTTATGAAAAATATGCTAATTTATTTTATTATACTTATTCAGCTTCAAATCAAAAATTTAAGAATTAATTTTAAATCAAAACTTTTTTTTACTTCATATGTAAGCATAAAAATAAATATAAATATGTATAAAATAAAAAAATCAAAATTTTGCATTACCAACATAAAATTGTTATATATATATATATATATATATATATATATATATATAACAATTACATAATGATACAATTTTTGAAAACTTATTAAAAATTATATACTACTTTTTATGAAATTTACAATGGTAAAAAAAAATTATTTTTAGGCTTTTCTTCGAATACTAGCTAAGTTCGTCTTTCTTAAGTTACTCTATTTCTATATATTTTTAGAAATTTACTTTTAAATAAAACTAAACCTACTATGGTTTAAAGCAAACATTTATTATAATGTGTGCTCCTCGATTAAAATACATTTTTAAATTATTAAATATCGAAAAACTTTTAAATATAATTTTGAAGATCTATAATGACGAAAACCCAATGCTAAAAAGAATATATAAATTTATTTATCATAAAAAATTAAGTGAGATACAATTGAAGAAAAACATTTGTTTTTATCATTTCGAATTTAATTTAAATTCAATTTTACTTTAAAGTTCATTTTAATCAGATTTGAAATTCAAATTTCAAACATTATGATAAGTGCAGTCCATTGTACAAAAAATTGTATAATTGTATCATTTCTCTATTATAGGGGAATTTTTGCAATTATAATTAAAACTTTTAATTCTGGATTAATAATATTTTTCATACCACCAATTTCAAAAATTCAAGGGAAAAAACTGTTTATAGTAGCAAATTCTTAACTTACTTCTGAATAAATAAATAAAAACACAAATAGATGTAACACTTAATAATCATGCAACCTGTATTTTCATACAGACAACAAATATTTATTCTGCAAAAAAAACAAATATAATTTTTTTTTCAAAACATTTAATGATCTGATAAAATACATATTTGATGTCGACCATTTAATTTAAACATAAGTACTAGTATCAGTTGCAAAAGGATATTTTAAAGATAAATATAACATATACAGCAGAGAAATTATCAATATTTAAAATGTATAAAAAGTAACTGCCTTCAGAAATGAATAAAATCAAATATCCAATGTGTAAAACCAATTGCAATATACTTTGAATTAAAAACATTTTTTTTACTATTGCTGGAATAAGCACTTTTAATAACTATCATTTTAGTATATCTTAAAACTCTAAGCAAAACGTTTTATTTTTAACACTTTTTATGAATTTGTATGGGAATAAAAGAATTAAATATGCATATTATTTTTGTTTAAACTCTTTGACTGTATTTAGTTAGATCCACATATTTTAATTAGAATTTCCTTTTGAATATTTTTTTCACATAAACATCGGTGATGAAAAAAATAAATTTCCGTAAGACCTTCAATCAACTATTTATTTATATTCATAAGAAAAAAAAATTCCTGTTTTGTTTCTTTTCTCTTTTAGTTTTTGAAGAGATTTCAATAAAAGTCCTACATATAGATAGTAATAAATAAGAGTTATTTTTAATAATTTCGTTTCACTTTATCCAATAAAATTTTGAATATATTTTATAGATTGTTTTATTAAATAAAGAAGAGGATTCACATGCAACTTTTTTCAAAATATGTGACTTTGGATGAATGATATCCATTTATAATGCGCATTTTTACATTCTTTTTATGAAACTGGACAGAAATACATTAGAAATAAATAATTACTTACTTTAAATTTGATTTAATGTATTAAATACATAGAACTGGATCAAATTCTTTTATTAAAAGTATTCTTTAATATTACTGAGCAAATCTAAAGCAAAGTGACCGTTTTTAACAAAGTTTCTATTTCAAATTTCTTTTGTTCTAATAGCTAATAATAATTTTGTGGTCTCAATGAAATCATTGACCAATATTTTAGACTATTTGTAAAAATATTTTTTTTTAAATCAAAGATTGTAATGAAAAATAAAGAATATTCTTGAATAACAAACAAAAGTAATTTTTTATAAATATTCCATTTCAAATTTTTCTCATCGTTTCTGTACATTTCAAGTCACTTCAAAATTTATCAATTGTATGAATTAAATAAAAAACGTTGTTTCAAAAAATATATGCAAATATTTCCATATCCAATAAATTTATAATACATGTATTTCAAGAATAAAATAAACACGTTGGCCTTTTCATTCAAGCGGCTCATATTATTTCATATTAATGTGGTCCAAGTTAGAAATAATTTATATAATCAATTTCGAAAAACATTGCTTAGAGTTTCTTAACAGTAATGTTAATTGAACCAAAAAATAAGTATATCATGCATATAGAATAATAAATTCTTTTAGTTCTCTTAGGAATTTTCTATGATAGTATTAACTTCATTTTTATCTAAATATTTACTCGTTGAAATAAAGAAATTAAAAGTATTTAAAGTAGTTTTATTAAAAAGATATATTTCCGTTCTTAAATAAAGAAATGCAATAGAAGCTATTGTAAACATTTTTTGATAAAACAAAAGAAGGTAGTCATTCAATAAGTCTTTAGATAATGTACACAAAGTAAGTTCAGTGGATATCATAGGACCTTAGGAGTAGACATTATAAATATATGACTTTATTAGTTACACATGTAATTGCCTAATACGTCTAGGTAACCGCATTTACCTATGTGTCTATCTTTCCTATAATGTTGTAGGATAATTTAGATGATTACTTACTTAGTGTCTGAGTGCGTCTAGGAAGCGTACCGTTACATATAGGAAGAATTTACAAATCATCATCATTGACGAATAATCCATCAATGACATATTTTGTGGCACTTACACAATGTTTTTAATTTTCTTTTGATAATAGATTGTGAAACCTGTAATTAGAATAGTACGAAAAGTTTGCTTAAAAGCAATAATTATTTTTTTTAAATTTTGAATGGATTATTGGAATTCTAAATTTTATAAAGTATGTGTGTAATAAGATTGTAAAAGTGGTAGTTTCAATTATATGTTTAAGAAGAAATTGACGAAAAGAGGTAATTATAAAAGCATTAATATTATAAATTTTCTCATCAATTATGAAAAATGTGGTGAATAGGTTTCGATCAGAAATTTTAAAAACATGACTCAAAATTTAAGTATAGTGAAACGACGCAATGGATCTTCACCTAATTCTCCATTTTTGTTTTAAAATTTAAATCTATTTTCATTTTTAAAAAAAGCATTGCTTGATAATTATCTAAAGCAAGATTACTTAGTGACTCATTGTTTCCAAGGATCCTTTTGTAAAATAATAGACATTTTAAGAAGAAAAAATGTGTATATCTGAACCCTCACATGAAATCAAAGTATGGATCAATTAGTTATTAATTGATTCAACATCGTAGTTATTCAAATGTTGTGCATTACTGAAGTGTGTACGTTCTCCAATATTAGATGAATAAATAAAGCAAAATAATTTTTGGAAATGTTTCAAGAAAGTCTCTTTGAAAAGTTCTTACACCCACGCGAAAATCATAAAAAGAAATTCCGTATTTTTTTTCTCTTTCTCCTTTTCTTTACTACGTAAGATGCTGAATTATTCTTTGTCAAGATGTGTTTATTGAGACGAAGAAATCTTTCAACACAGGAGACTTTCAAAAGAAAAAATATATATTCATTAAAATCCTATCCATATTAATGAGCCTGTTTCATACTTCAATCCAGTCTTTGACAACGCCTTTAGCTGAATCATTCCCTTCCTAGACTTATGTATGAGAATTCTATTTTGAGAATCGGATTATCTCTGTTTCCTAAAAGACGTCCAAAGAGATATTTTCTATCTTTAAACAATGTGGAGGGTGATCGATAAACTGTAAGGTTTTCTTGATATAAAGCTGGGAAATTTGTTAAAATTTTGGTCGTTAGCTAACAACCGCTTTTTATCTTGCATTTTTCATAAATGTAAATTATAGCTCTTACTTTCAACTTATACCCTTTATCTTTTTTACAAATTTGAATTAGGATTCGTGCAATTAGTTTGAATATTTGATCTATTTTTACAAGATGGAACAATGAGTCTGATAACAACACTTTGCATTTTATTATATGTCATTGTCTATTATATTTTAACTGCATTTAGTATCTTTTCTATTTCTAAAGGAGCTTATATTTCTGCTCCTTTCTAATTTATATAGATTTTTATTCCCAGATTCATTATAAGAATTGCAGAGAGAGAGGGTTGGTATATCTTAAAACATGTTTAATATTACATTTCCTTCTTAAGCCCCAATTTTACATTTTGATAGGTTTACTTCCACTTTCGATTTCTTTCAGAGATATTTGCTTGCTTTCCCTTATGTAACGTGTATAGCTATTAAGTAACAAGACTGACGCTGCTACAGAACACATGCGCCAAAAGCTACAGACCGACAGTTGTTTAGAATTAAGTCTTCTCTTTTGGAAGAAATCTCTTGTTTCTGTATGCAAATGCGTAAAAAGCAATGTGTATATAATAATCGATGAAACAAATTGCCCTTCCTCGTCAAAAATGGATGGCAATATAAAAAAAATCAGTAATTTGGTTTGGTTTGACTGTTGGTTAAGTTTTCATGCGATTGCTAAGATTGTAGGAATTGACAAATAAATTTTAAATAAAAATTTTAGCATTCAAAAAGTGTGTGCTAAAATTGTGCCTAATTTCTAACGTTTGAACATAAATGTTTGTACAGCCACTTTGAATGCAATTGAAAATGTTCCAAACTTATTGGATAGGATAATAACGTATGACGAATCGTAGTATTTTACTTATGATCTTGAAAAAGAATACCAATAAGCACTGGAAGAGCCCATCTTCACCAAAAGCCAAGAAAAGCTCGATTGAGCAAAACGTTGATGATTGGGTTTTTGTTTTTTTTTTTCGATATTCATTAGATTGTGTCCCTTCGATGGATTCCTGAGGTCAAACTATAAATCAGCATTACTACCTTCACGTTCTTGTTGAAATGCTTGAAAGAATAAAGAAAAATACGATCCGAATTGTGAAAACAAGTCATTCTACATTATCTGTCAAGTGGTCTTTTAGACAAGAACAGCATCCCAGTGTTAGACCGTCCACCTTATTCGCATGATCTTCTGCCATGCAAATTCTATCTGTTTCTTTGGTGAAATTTGCATTGAAAGAAACAATATTAGAGTCCATTGAAGCTTTTGAAGGGAAAGCGGCACGTGTCCTGAAGCAGCTGACAGAAAAAGACTTTCAGCACTGTTTCGAATAATTCTAGATTCGTATGGAGTTTTTGTTGTAGAGATAGAAGAGGGGTATATACTGAAGGTGAGAATAAGTAAATATGTAGGACATCAAAATAAAATGTTTTACAGCGTCAGTCTTGTTATTTAATAGCCTTTTTAATAGTCCAACATGATACATATATATATATATATGTGTGTGTGTGTGTGTGGTGTATGGGTGGGGGTAAGGTGTATATGTGTGTGTAATGATTTCACTTAAGTTTAATAAATTCTCTAATTTATCCTATTTTAACTTTCAAAGAAACACGCTCATCGTTATATTTCGTGGCTTCATTCCTTTTAATCCTTTAATTTATGGGATCAAGCAATTTCCAAAACATGCTTAGATCAGCATTTCCACCTCTGCTAACCAAAATAGATATATTCCATACCAGACTCTCCAACTTATTTTAAAATACCAAAGAACTCTACATCTATTACCATGTGATCTGTAAAAGCCTTAAGATAACTTCCCTAGAGAAACAAAGAGAGAAAATTTTTAGGCAGTGCTAATCTAATTACCAGATTGAGTGGACATGTGTTGCGTCCGCTGCTGTTCCCTACGTAGTTGCTTCCTTCTCGAGTGGAAGTAAAATAATTTCACTACTTCTCAACTAAAAGTTCCCTTATTGTGCTATCAACCTGATATAAACTTCCATATCTCATCATTTTCTTCCAATTAAATTTTATTTATATATCACTATCTCTAATTCAATTCACATTACTTCTTTGTTCTTGTTATTAAGACGCTATTAAATTGGGTGAAGGAATAAAGATACCGCCACAACTAGTCAAGCGACATCGTTGTTGACAATTGTAAAAAAAATTGCTTTTAATAGTGTTTTGATTGAGCGAGGTTAGCTTCTGTTAGTCTAGCTAATTTGAAAATGAGTGTAGGTTTTTGTTTTGAAGTTCATTGATGTAAACAACATAACGTTTCTTTGTAAATAAAACATTAATCTCCGTAAACTAACTATTACGTATGTGGCAATCGATATTTTGTTCAATTTTGTTCAAACTATATCGGAGAGAGTTATGTGTTACTTTGAGCACAATTTAAGGATAATAAGAATTGTATTCTCGGAATCTTCTTTTTCGTAGAATAACATGGCTAAATTATGTTGGAGTTTGAATGAGAGGAATATAAAAGAAGATGTGCAGAAAAATTTGAACGAAAAAAAATGATAGCTAGGGAAGCTAGTGAAAATATTCTATCCCACAAAAGCACTCTAAGAGACAAATTTAGAGGTTTTACCAAAGACAAATAGATTGAAATAAAACAATGTTTGGGAAATGTTACGAATTTGTCAAGAACATTTAATGATAAACAGGATGCAATCATATTAAAAACTTGGATAACCATCTCATGTCCCTATGTGGAAGTGTTTGAAACTCATCTATCAATATACAGAAAAATTGAAAATAAAGCTCCATTTCAATAAAAAAAAAAACAGAAATGATCAAGAAAGACTTCAATGATTATTTTATGAAAAGACATAAAGATCTGTGATTAAGGAACGCTGAATATACAAACTTGTAGATAGCATTATGTTTCATTAAGGAGCAAATGGAATTTAAGTATAATGAATCATAGAATTGAGTAGCAAACAGAATTAATGTGAAAATATAACATAACCCTCTCTCTCACGAATTATGAAAAAAGCACAAAAGTAAAAAGTCCTTCTATGATTTAATATACTTAAATTCTTGTTTTAAATTCTATAGGGGAAAAAATCATTTGTTCAGCTCGATCCCATTAAGGGAAATTTGAGGAGCCTCATATGACGCTTGTAAGTTTAGAAGGTTGTAAACACGCCTATTCAGAAAAATGAAAGGAAACATATAGGTGACAAATTTAAGCTAACTTTTACATTTATTTTAATATTCTAAAGGATATTATAGCATTTATTACTTAATACAATGAAATTAGAGATATATTAGAAAAATTATCTTGAGTAAAAAGCCTGAAAGCACTCAGAATATAGTGATTCCTTTCATCGAGCACGTATGTATCTAGTTTTTCTAAGACAGCAGGATAAAAGGCACTCGGCAGCATATTTCCCTCTGTTTTAGCCGGATAATGCTCACCACCATTTCTTCTCAATTCAGCAAGAGCTTGCTCTTTTAATCGTTTCTTTGTTGGCAGATCCTGCAATGTACTTAATCTGCTTTTCTTTTTGCTCGTATTTGAACTACCTTTATAAATAAGGGAACTCAAAATATATGAATTAAATTCTAATAAACCTTAGGATTCATTTTCAGGATCTAATTTCCATAAAATTCAACAATTTATGATACAAACATTCAGCATTTGGTTAAAAATTTAGAAGTACCACCGTTTATGTCGTAGCTTATGTCTGTACAGACCTAGTAATGAATCTATCAGATGTTTTTATAATACATTTCGATGGAAGTAGGTCTTGGAATTTCGATAAAAAGTTTTTCTTGCCTGTATGAATGCTTCACCGATCCTACAGAACCTGCTGCAAGAAATGTTGAGGTTACATGAACAACTGAGTCATCGAACCACCTTGTTGTTATGTTTTCTTTATTTGTGGTAATGGAAAATGGGCCTCCTGGATCACGTTTGATTTCATTGAATGGTTAAGCTTCATATGAGACACTACGGTTTCCAAAATATATGATGTTCATTTTTTGAAGTAAACTATTTTTATGAGATTATATGGCACAAGTATGTCTTATAACCGGGGGGGGGGATTTTACTTACCTCATTTACTTACCTCATTACAGTAACAAACAAATCATATTTTTCCTGCATTAACTTCTTTCACAAAATCAAAGATTTCAATTCTTCAAAAGTAAGGCTACCATCTGTTATGGTATACTATAACAATTTGAGGGCCCAGTTGAGACTTAAATGGATTAAAAATGTCACTCAAGTGAAAATATTGAGAGAAAAAATTTTAATAAATGTTTCTTTGAATTATTGTAGAAGCCTCATATGAGGTCCAGGTAAGTGAGATGGTTAAATTGTAAAAATGAACTAGGAACATCCTAAGAATTCTTGTTGAAAATTTAAGCAAAAATTAAACTAAAACTCGAAGAACAAGAAAATTGAGGTCAAGAAACTAAATGCATGATATGCTGTTAACACTTTGAAGAAGAATAGATTCAGTATAGTATTTGTGATGGTTGTGTTCATGAAGATTGCACTGATCTTGAAATCTTTTTTTTTATAAATGTGATGTTTGCTTACCAAAATAAAGTAGACACAGATGCACTATTTTAAAAACGAATTGACAAATAATTAAGGACTGACAATTTTTTAAAAATATTTTTCACTTGTACTAATTCCGTATCATATATTAGTTTCATTTTAAGATCCGTAATTTGCACTTTTGTAGATTTCTCAAAATTAATTCTTCATAATAACGGTCATTCAATGAGTCCTTATAAAATCCAAGAGAAGGCATTTGTAGCATCTAAAACAGCGTTTCTAAACATTTTTCTCGTTTCGAATCCCTTTTAAAATCCAAATGAATTTGGTGAACTCCTTGTGTATTCATTAGTAACGTGTAAAAAAACAACAAAATTTGATAGAACATTTTTTCCCATGTTGAATAATAGTTCATAACAAGAAACAAAAATAAACATAATTATAAAACATATTAACATAAATATTAATAAAATATAAAATCATAGCAAAAAGAAAATGAGCATAAAATTAAGTCAAAAAATCAAATGGTTCTTAGTTAAATATACATTAAATATTTGAAAAAAGAAACTCTTAATGGGATATTTGTGGCTGTCTGACGGAACAAAGAAATTCAAAGTTTGATTCAATGTCTGATAGATTCAGTCTTAGATCATGTTCTCTTTTAATCTGTTTGATTATTTATTTTTAAGTTAAATGTATGTTAGAAATCTTTTATCATACAGATAGATATGTTGTGCAAATGGGTAATAAAACTTTAAATTTTTTTTTTCTGACGAATCACTATATTCTTTTGCACACTGATCCAGAAGTAAATTAAAGAGTCCTATTTAAAACCAGTTATTAGAGAACTATCACACGATAACTCGATGAGTTTTTTTCTCTTTTCATTAAAATTAGAGAGATTGATAACTTCTCACCTCCATCAAAAGGATTACATATCCAGTCGTTTGAAACAGATTTATATTGCGTCTATTATTAAAATAGTCATCCAAATTTAATTGAAGAATATTTCAAACGTCCACAAATATTCCTTTTAACTTCTTAATCAAATGTAATGGAATTTTCTGATAAAATGCTGCTGAGAGAGCCAAAGCATTCGTACTAATTCATCAGCATAGATTATATCTAAAATTTGGTTTTTTGCATGATTTAAGTTTTGGCGTGTACACTGAAAATGGTGATACCTTTAATTTGTAATAACAAATTTGATTCATTTAATTTACGAAAGATATCAGATAAGTAAGCAAGTTTTTTAGCAAAGGAATATCGGTTATACAAAAGGATAAATAAAATGACTGATCAATAAAAAAGGCTTGAACTTCAGACATCAAACAAGAGTGTTAGTCTTTTGCCACTAGATAGCCCTTTAACTTTTGTGTGAAGTTGTTAAGAAATGTAAAGGGTTTCAAAGTCCTCACAAAGCGCATGTAATGACGATAGGCTGCATCTCACTATTTAAAAAATTTACAATTTTTACAGCATTTCTTAAAGTAATACATAACTGCGCAAAAATACTCTTACATATCGATGCTTGTCTATGAATACAGAAATTAGTGCTTTCAATTTTCTCTTTGTTCTCCTTTACAGGAGCCACAACACCTGACTGTATTCCTGTCATTGATTTTACATCATCTTAGCAGACACTCAAGCAATAAGATCAATTTATTCCACTTTTTTAAAAAAATAATCATTGTCCATATCGGAAATGGTTCTCTACTTGTATAGGTTTTCAAACGTTTTGCAAATAGTACAACTTCTTGAGTGGAATCCGAAAGAATATATCTAATGTTGATAAAATAAATTATCTGCAGCATTTGCTACAATGGCCGATTGTTTAAACTACATCATAAAATAATTAATTCAATTTTATTCTCTTCAAAAATACACTCTCCACTCCATTTGCCAAACCATTAGTTTTACGCGACACTGTAATGCTTGATGAATGAACCAGGTCAAATTTCTTTGCTGTCTTTTCTCTAAGCATATAACCAACAATACCTTTTGCACATAGTCCATTTGTATCTTCAGTAATTTTATGTGCCTGTCCAGATCTTGCAATTCTGTAACTTGCTCGAAATGATGGTTTTACGACCATTTTACTATATTCGTATGAAAACGACAGGAAAGAAGAAACGATACATATCCGATACCTGCTAATTTTCCGCAAAAGTATTCTACATGTTTATTCTTGTGTATATCAGACGTTTCTTTCAAGATGTCTACAATAAAGTGATGCTTATAATGTGCTGTGTTGGCAAGAGCTTTGTTGTAAATCACACAAATCAATTTATGTTCTGACTCTTCCCCTACAATTTAAAAACACATTTACGAATTGTTGCAGCTATATTTTCGCATTTTCCTTTTCTTCACATCATGTTATTTGTTTTTAGTAAAGTGAGAAGATAGCTCACTATATTATTCGGTTTCATCACCATGCGTTGTTTCAAAATCAGACGTTGAAGATGAATAATGAACAAATAACTGATTGTCCAGCCTTTTGTTGGACTCGACTAAACGAGATAATTTTAACCATAGATCAGTAATGAAATTACGCTATATAAATTATTAAAAGCTATTTATACTAGAAGAATTTCTATAAACAAAGCTATCTTACCGTAATACTAATCGTGAATTAAATAACGCAAGGTTTACATGAATCTGTAGGAACGTCTGTTAACATGCTTATCATGTTGAGAAAAATATCTACCATAGAATATTGATCTTGCATTCTGCTTTTCTATCGAATTAGGAAAAAGCGTCACTTGATGACAGACTGCTAGGTTCGTGTAAAAATTATTGTAAGATACTTTGTTTCAACTCCTTTTTCAGTGGTTTGTGCCAACACGGTGCTCGTGGAACGATAATGTATTTCTCAATATTTGTCTTATTGAATAACACTTTGTTTATTTAAATTTTTTATATTATAACTTTCGAATTATTAATAGTACAGTAAACGTATGTTTGTACATTTATTATTTAATTATTTATTTACATTAGTATTTTGAAATTATGCTATTGGAACGCTATTATTATTATCACCTTTCATATACCTCGCGAAACCCTAATGGTTCTTGAACAATCGGTTGGAAAAGACTGATACAAAATGATTAATTTAAATTAAACATCATAATTCACTAGATTCTTAGTTATTCCCATCACATGGTTTCATTTTTATTGTCTATTGCAGCAAAATACTTGTGTTTTTATAGCAAAATGGAAAAAAGCGAGTTTCTTGAATGGTAATTAATACTAATATTCAGAAAGCATAACACAGAAATCGATCAACGCGTAGTTCTATGAAGTTCATTGAACATTTGCTCTCGTGTTTGTAATTTTATGCAATTAGGTAAGTTAGTTTAAACGTAGCCACATTTCCACAAAAGATGAACATCTTTCGGGACTGCCAAAGGAAGTGACTGCTCACACAATGATTGACGGATTCTATTATATTGTTTTGAGTGATCTACGAATCTGAACGATTAAAATACTTGAGACCACTGGCATATTACAAGCAATTTTCAATAAGGTTTTAATTTGACACAAAGAATCGTGTGTGGAAGAAATTCTTGACAATAGGAGTGCAGCGTTTGCTTTCAGTGGAAAATAAACGCAATCGAGTGGTAGACTCTGAGGCTATTTTGGCACTTTTCTTTCATACTACTGCTGAGTTTCTGCCTCGAAAGGTTTATAGGGATATTTTGAATATGATTTACTATACCATGCCGCTCCTCTAAACGCTTTGATGACTCATTAAAGTTATCGCTTTGCGCCAAGGAATCTTGTTTTTTCTCTTCTGTTTTGATTTCTGATACAGTTTTATCTGAATTTTAAATATTTTGATAGAACAAGCTGACAACATTTATCAACACTAATACTCATTCCCTTTCTTCAAATTTGTTGGAATGGAATAGAATATTCAGAATAATACAAATAGTAATCAGCTTATTTTATGAAAATGTATCTTCAATAGTTTTAATTTAGATAGAGTCATTTACTGCGAATTCGAAACCTGTAAAGTTTCGGTTCCCTTCCCTATTTTTCGTATCTGTATCAAAATTACGCTTATGTAAAACTTTTGTTTCCCCTTTCTTCAGTGTATTGCATACTCTTCTTTAATTTCGCCACTTTTCCTATTTTAAATTAACTTTATAATAAATAAAGTTGTCTCACCTCATCGTCTTGAATTAAATCCTTGTAGAGTACACAAAATACAGATTTGAAGTATTCATCAATAAGCATTTCAATAATAAAATACTCGGATAACAGATCCAATCCACAAGAATACAGATACAGATTTTTTTCTTATGCTACAGCTGAAATTAGGGGAACTCCAATGTTATTGCTTAAGATTATGGCTAAAAACACAAAAGCATTCAGTGATAAACAACATTTAATTGAAACATTATGGACCAAACGTTTATAAATATAAAACAAAGTTATAATCGCTTACAATTAAAATTCCACATCGTTCTTCTGGTTTTGATAGCTCCATTTTATCCTTACCACCCCATATTATACACTTGTATGATGCAGTACTAGAATCATGAGCTGTAATGCAATCACACACTGTGGGAATATTGTAAACAAACATTTATATAGTGATATATTTGCATTTTTGCATTTATAGTTAAATACATTTTCAATTATAAATTTACTTTTAAAAAAATTTCATAATTTTAAATCTGTTAGTTAAATTTTAAAAATATTTTTAACAAGGCATCTGAATACTTTCGGAGCACATTTTTTTTGTAAAAGATACAATGCTAAAACACTATAAATAATACTTATTTGGGATTAAATGCCTATAAGTATTGATTTTGAGCCAATAAAATTTTAAATAAATTATCTCTTATGTTTCAAAAGTGATATATACGAGTGTAATTTTAACAATTTTTTGTAAAACCTGCAAAACATCTAGAGACAAAAATAATTGACTTATATGAATACAAGTAATATTAAAATAAAGTACATGAATTTATCTAGAGGATTTAGAGGATATACTAAAATTTTATAAAGTTTTACTGCAAAATACAAATTTTATAGATTATCAAGTAAATGATGCGAGAAATTAGACATATTTACATAGTCATTTTTTAAATAATAGGTCTTAATTTAGAGATTATTAAATAAGAATTATTTTTCAGTTCATTCACTAGAAAATAATATAGATATATGGATCAGAAAATTTTGTTCAAATATATGCATAGCTTTTTCAGTTATCACTTTCACCGTTCACACATTACTCGTAAAAAATAGTTTTGAGAAAAACGCATTTAAAGTTTAAACCATTGTACCTTTACATTAAGTTACCTATAAGCTAGGTTAAAATTCCTCAGATTTGTATGTTACACCTTCATACATCTCATTTTTGGCAAATTTTCTCTTGCTTTTAGATATATTTTTTCCCTAGCAATTTTCACACTACATGATGAATGTCGTCTCGATTCAGTTATCCGCTTTTTATCAATTTGAACAAATCCTTTAAATGCATTTGTTTCTACTTGCACATCAGCTGTGTTTAAAACATGGAATAAACTTTGAAACCCTCTATTACATAGAATGACGGTCAAGTAGGCGTCTAATTGTAGAGTTTGTAACTCTCAACTAAAACTTCTTTAGGTATAATTTTCCACAAAACGCCATTAAAACTTTAATTTGCATTTTATGTTTTCACATGCAAACGTTTATTCAGTAAGTGTTTGTCGCATAGACTCATATAATGAGGCTTAATGATGTTCATTATGTTTATCAGTAGTCCTTTACCATTTTCATTATATGATATTTGCACCAGCTTTCGAGGCCAACTGGACACTTTTCATACATGGGCTGATTCTATTTGAACAGCAATGGAAAATGACAGCAATTACAGCACTTTGCATCCTTTATAAATTATTCACATTGCTTCTGATAGCAATTCCATAATATTTTTGTAGTTTATCAATAAAACTATGGGTCAATTTTCTTCGACCTCCTAGATCATTTTTTTGTTTCGATTTCAAAATCCAAAACTTAGAACCCACACACTTTAGGAGGCGTCCTATACATTCAAACTTTGTAACACTATTTCCACCAAAATTATTTCTAATGGCATCAAAATCTTTCAAATCTCTATCCCATAAAAATGCACATATTTTAATTTTCTCGTGTGAGCTGATCTTTTAAACATGCGATTGATACCGACAGGTTCCATGCAACCGGATGATCCCACATGTTTCACAAACTTGTGAGTAATTCTACCTTCAATATATTTTTGACAATATCTGCACATTTTTGACATAATTTCAATGTCCAGCGCTTTGCCAATATCTATGGATATGGCACTAACACATCCGTTGAAGAGACAAATGTCGTCTTTGCTGCCATGTTCCATCGACTGACATGTTGCACTGAGTAATTTCACTAAAATTATTTTTCGCGTGAATTTCAGTCTCAGCCTCATTCATAATTTTATGTGCTACATTACTGGAAACATTCTCCAACTTTTTTCAAGACATCTGTAAGCTGTCTTAGATGGAATGTTCAAATTCATAGTTGAACATAGCTTCTTTGCAGCAGAATGTCATTTTCCAATAATCCTAAAGCCAAAAACAAATGCTAGGTAAATGATGTGTATTTTGTTCACTTTTGGAGATGTATGAAAGGAGATGGAATATTCACAGTTTGATCATTTTAGTAAGAAATTAGATGCTAAGACAAATACTGATTTTTCGAAAAGCTTTATACCATTTTGAAAACACTCAGAACAATTAAACGAGGAAATAAAATCATTTAAAAATTTTAAACTAATTTCTTTGTTATGATCTTCAATTTCTGAATTATCAGCTGTTTTTTTTAATGACTGAAGTTTGATTCACTCACTGTTGTTGTAACACATCTATCTTAATGTTGTTCTTCTCATCCATTTTCTTGAAGTAACGGTTTTCCTTAAACTTATATTTTCGAACAGAGCTTCGATTCTTCCTATTAGCATGACTTCAACAAAACACTAATGCTAACTAATAAAATCAAAAATATCCAACAGAAATTAATGTCAAAAAAATTAATCACAACATTGGAAATGAATACTATCGTAGATCAAGTTTAAGCCTTGTAAACACAATATTGTTGGCAAACTTTATGAGGAAATTGGGTGTTGTCATACAGTCTTAAAAGTTCAAGTTATTTGTATTATTTTCTTGAAAGAATATAAATTATGTATTTCCAAAAAATAGCTGTTTAAACAATGTTTCAACGCATTTTTAATAGGTTTTAGATGATTTAAATATCCTTTTCCGGCCATTTAAATGCATACTTCCAGTTTTAATATTTTTATGAAATCTTACATAACTGGGCCTCTAAATAACATAAAAACAAAATAAAACCTGTTTTGTAAATCCAAACGATTATCCTATTCGGACACCTTACAGTTTTGCAATCAGATTTGCGATTTATTTGTAATAGGAGTTTTGAATTTCAGATACATTTAAGAATGTTCATTTATTAAAGTAAAAATTATCGATATATATTCTATAAATATTTTTCTTCTTATAAGGGATTCTTAAAAAATTAAAAACACTGTAAAAATACGGAAGCGTGTGTAAAAATTATTTATTTACATAAAATTAATAAATCAATCAAAAGTGTAATGGTATTATTAATATCTTAATCAATTCAAAATAGTTCTGAATTGAAAATACTGTTCTGTAGGCTTTTTTTTTTATTTTAATATGTTTATTGTTTGGAAAAGCTCGTGATAAGAGTATTAGTGGAACTTTATTATTAAGAAATCAACCTTACCTTTGAAAGGACAAAAATATGATAGTTCATTTTATTTTCTTGATTACATGATTCTAATTTTTAAATATTACCAAAATCTCTTTTTGGTGACGCATATTATTTTTAAGGACAACAATATACTACGCCAAAGTTTACTTAACAATTCCTTAATTATTTCAAAAAATCATTTAACCCTTAAAACTCAAAAATAACCAGCGTAACCACATTGTAGTAAGTATTGGTTAAACAATATGTACTTTTTCCGTATATTACATGCCTAAGTTAGTTGCATTTATGTAATACCAGGAAACATAAGCCTATGTTTAAGAAAAAAAACCGATTAATATTTATTCAAAACTACAATAAAATCTATGCATATTCCAATCAAAAGAAATATCACAACAATATCTGTTTCTCACATCATACTTCTCACCTCAAGGAAACGAAACAAATCTGGTTAAGGCAAAGGTAAAATGAGGTAGAAGATTCTAAGAAGTTATTGGTTAGGCGAGGGATATCGAGCCGCTTATTCCGGTTCTACGAAAGTTTCTTGGCAAGCTGTTCCATCTCATTTTGGAAACTACTTCCGCGGCCGATATATTGTCAGAAGGTAGAAAGTTGTACGTGATTCGAATCATGTGCAACTTCTTTATGTGCCTCTTCTACGATCATTCTTTCGTAGTAGATGCGTAGGACCTGAGGAAAAAAAAAACAACGATAATATTCTTTTACGTGATATCACAATTATATCTAAGATTATGAAATGAAAAATACATATATATCTGTAGGTTTAAAAGTATATATATATATATATATATATATATATATATATATATATATATGAGAACATACTTTATGTTTAATTTAATAGGTAACGTAAATTTGTATGAGTTGATTTTTTTTCATAAATTACGTTATTTTTCTCGGAAAAAATGTATATTACACATATGTAATGATTTCCTTTGAAGAAATAATTTCCTAATTTATACTATATTATACCTACCATAGTAATATGTTCATCGTTATATTTCGTGAGCTCAATCCTTTTAATCATTTAATTTATGCGATCACGTGATTTCTAGAAATGTTCTGATCAGCCTTTCCATTACTCTATTTCTTTGGAATATTTCCTACCAGAACTTCATGTAAAATACCTAAAATATCCATGAAACTTTTACCATAAAATCTTCGTATTCATAATTTTCAATAAAGCGTCAGCATAATAATGTAATAGATTGAAACATTCAGAAATTATAAAAATTACAAAGTAAAGAACATTAAAAATAAGTATATTATAAATAACACAGATGCCAATGTCAAGAGCTTTATATTTTAAATTCAAACTTATTTACAACAGCGTAGGCTATCAACAGATTGATGCAGAAAATATAAAAAAAAAATGTGTCTAAAATAAAATGCAGTCTTCAATGCCAGGGTCTTTGAGAAACAAAAAAAAAATCGCTTGGTAGGGCAGAGTAGATTTTGAGCAGAAGCGAGCGAGACAATCACCCAGTATCCCCTCACAGATAAGGAAACCGAACTCAATAATAAAAATGTCTTCACCATCCACATCTTAAATAAGGGTAGGAATAGAAGAATTCTACTTCTTAGAAGATGTTTTTAAAGTAAAAGAAAAATCTTTTCGCAATCGGTAGCTGTACTTAAGTAGATATTTTTAGAAATAGCTTGACATAAAATATTGCAACGCTTGGAAAGTTAATTTTACTTCCTAGGAGAAACAAACAGGGAAAATTCTCTGGTACTCCTTTCTAAATTATCAACGCTGGTAGACGAGCATCACGCTCTCCACTAAACCCAATGCATCTTCCTTTTTGTGTGAAGATAAAATATATTCATTACTCCTGCATTAAAATATTTTTTTATTATGCCACGATTTAAACACAAAATAATTTAAATTTGATATTTCCAAAGTACCTATAATTAGTGTCATACATATATATATATATATACTCATAGCCATAAAAATTTGCGCATCAAGTAAGAGTTATCAGAATACAAAGAAATTTTACATTCGTAAGTATAACGTTGATGTAAGTAAGTGATTATAAAATGAAAGCAAAATAATCATTTAATGTAGGAAAATTGCAAATGAATTGAGGTTTTAGTACCCTATTGGACCACCTCTAGCATTAATGCATGATGTAATACGGTCGAGTATTGAAGCATGCAAGCTGCGTATGATGTCCTACGACATCTCTTTCCACAGTTGATGAAACCGGGCTTTTAATTCAACCAAACTCGTAACCTGTCCAAATTGTCATCCTCAACAATCCCAGATATGCTCTAAAGGTGATAAATCAGGGGATCGAATAAGCCAGGAAAGGATGATAATGTAACGAAGGCAATCCATTGAATCCCTTGCTGTGAGTGGACGAGCCTTGTCCTGTTGAAAAATGGCTCCTGGGAGTCAGACCATGAGTAGCAACTCAGGTGGCTGAAGAATATCACGAACGTATGTCTGATATGTCATGGTATAAGGGATCAATATTAAGGGTGACCGTGTGTCGGCGTGAATGGTGTAGATAATTTAAGGGTGGGAGAACCGATGTTCACTTTAAGGTAAAAAATATACTATTCTGTTCAAACTAACCTTCATTAACTGGAGAGTTTAATCTAAGGGTTTTGAATACCAAAAAGATGGCTTAATAGAGGAATTTATAGAATAGGGACTACGATAAATGCAGCCGTTTGTTGTTAGACCTTACGACGATTGGGAAGAGCCATTCAAACCAGAATAAGAGGAATACTGATTTTGGAGTTATTTTCTTTCATCACAATACCTTCCTTTACAGTGACGCTAT
This sequence comes from Nephila pilipes, assembly GCA_019974015.1. Lineage (NCBI taxonomy): Eukaryota > Metazoa > Arthropoda > Arachnida > Araneae > Nephilidae > Nephila > Nephila pilipes. Next base: position 22,944 of record BMAW01043628.1, on the reverse strand, counting down.
AATTCAACAGCTTCTGTATCAGTTTAAATTGGATATGTTTGTCTTCCCGCGTACAGCTTTGATTTCGCGCTAAGGAATATTCACTATTTTCTAGAATTCAATCATTGGCTAGGTGGCTTAAGCTTCCAGGACATTAAGGGTTTTCAAAATAAAGTGCAGGTCTATCTCACATCACCGGGGGCAACGTTCTTCTAAGAGGGTTAGAAAATTTAGTCTATTGATATGATAAATGCCAGAATCTTCAGTGTGATTTGGTTGAAATATAACCACATTTGTAAATAACTTTTGGTAACTAATTCATGTAATGTATTGTTTTCATTTCATTGAAATCTTATATTTATATAATATGGAATATGTTATTTTAATTTAATTAATGGTATACATTTCCAATTTAACCACATATTTCAGTTTTTCCGTTTTTAGTGAATTATATAATTTTTTTTATCATAGAATTTTCCATAATGAAAAAATTAATAAAATAATCCATAAATTTCTGAAAAAGAAAACGGCTTCAACATGGTCTTCAGCCTGTAACTGGCATTGTTTCACTCAGATTGTAGGTTTGAGTCCCAATGTCAGTGTTGACTTATTCTGCAGTGGGACACACTTGCGGTATTTGTGTCCGTGCTAAAAGTTCTCATGATGATGTGGTGTGGAATTTGGAGTGTGTAACTCCAGCTGATGTGGTGTCTTTGGCACTAGACCATAGCTCATAGTTGCGAAGGACTTATGCAGTATTCCTCATGTTTCTTCTTATTGCGACGTTAATATAATGAATATGAAACAGAAAATAATGTATATTCAAAAATTTCTTAAGCAAGGTAGCAATTTCTTGTACCAAAGATGCTGTAACAATATTTGTTAGAATTAATTATGACTGTGAATGATTTATACTGAACAAAGCAGCAACTTGTTGGAAAAAGGAATGAAAGCGATGAAGCAGTAAATTATAATAAGTATTCGAAACTCAAATTTTGTTCATTTGATCTGTACATAAGAAAAAAAAATTATTGTTTTAAAAAAAAATATTCTCCTCTGACATTTTTCAAGTTTTAATCCATTAAACAATAAGAGAAACATACATCTATTACTTTTCATTTAAATGCTCTGTTTGTTTTAACACAAAAAATGTTCAGTAATGGTTCCCTAATATGAATTTAATTTCATATAATTTTTAGAAAAATATATAGAAAAGAATACCCTAACATTTTTCTTTTACTTTATTTCACTTTTATTCAAGTAATTAAAACTATTCAATAAGTTTATTATTAGTTCCTATTTTCAAATTCAAATATTGACTTACAAATGGTATTGGAAAAAAGTGTTTTGAAGTAGTCTTTAAGAAGTTATTGAATGTACTTAGATCCGGTCCTAAAATAAAGTTACACTGTAAGACATAAAAATCAATACTCCCCAAGAAATAAGCCGTTGTAACAAAATGCACATGCAAAGATGTGTTAATTTTAAACTAAATTTTTATTTAGATCTGCTTCGCATCGCATTAAATCGCTTTCTAATATGTAAGATGAACTATTCTCAGTCTGAAGTCTAAAATATCTTTAGAATAATAATTGTCATTATGTATTTAAACTGTAATAATATCTCATCAAGAAATTCACATTCCTTATGTAACAGTGTTAACTTGCTGTCAGATTGGAGAGTTTAGATTGGAAAATTGAAGAATATCTGGACATTTGGATTGGAGTTAGGCTGTAGAGGATACTGTGGTGATCCATGAGAGATTTTATCGTCAGAGTAATAGGGGTGTACTGAATGTCTTAGCTGAATGAGAAGACAACGATCGTCAGATGGATTGTTACAACACCGGATCTGTGTCTATCAAACTTCTGACGTGTGAGCCAAGCGCAAGTTGTCAAGAGAACCAATAACATTCACCTCAGTTAGCAGAATCTCTGTTCATAACGACACCATTATATGACACTAAATTATCATACCCCTACACCCTCAAGTACGATTGCAGATAGAATTATGTCTGGCTCTATCAACTTGTTTTTATGCTGAATAGGGATAGATAGTTTTAGCGAAAAGTAACTTTTTCAATTATGCAATATAACTGGCGGATATGTGTCTGGAGACGTCCAAGGAACCTTAGATATACTATCATTATTACCACATTCCAAAGAGTTCAATATGGCGTTATGCTCAAGATGTCATTACTTTAAAAAAATGACCTATTTCTTAGTCAGTCATTGCACACTTACAAGCCAAGGGTAAGTAAACGAAAGTCTAAAAAAATATGTTCATATTCCTCTCTATTCCCACCTCATTTCCTGTTCTGAATTTTCCTTTTAAATTAAGAATAGGAAACGAGGTGTACTCTACAACAAAAAATCTATAATAAAAAAAAAACCCGAAGAAACAAGAAGGTATTGCCCGATTGTAAAGAAATTCCGCTTGCAAAGACATTTGGACCAAACATGCAAATGATTAAAATTTGACAACCAATGAATGAATAGTGGGAGCTACAGCGCTTCGTAACTGCTCACTCAGCAGGTGTATATAAGAAGCGATTCTCAGTCTGACAGTCAAATTTTTTGTTGCATTGTAATTTAGGATATCTTTCAACAACTGAAAAAATTCTTCGCCATAGGATTTGAGCTCATAGGATCGAGCGATACGGCGATTAGAAGATACTGGTAAGAATGGGAAGACAATGGCAGATTTCATCGTCATGTTCGTATTGGTCGACCTAGAGCCACAGCAGATCGGGAGGACAGAGTGATTGTAAGATCAGTTGTCACAGGGCCTAAGTCATCGTTATCAACCCTTAAACGTGCGACCCGCACACGAGTGTCCACCAAGACCATTCACAGACGGCTGATACAGTGAAATCTACGCTTGCACCGACCCTTACGCCTCTCACGCTTGTACGCATTCGAGCCAGATTACAGTGGTACTTGAACTGATCAAGTTGGAATTATGCTGACTGGGGACGTATAGTGTTTAGCGACGAATACCGCTTCTTACTGACCATCATCAAAGACGTCTCTGGAGATTCCCAGGACAACGTGGTGATCCAGCCTTCACTATTGCATGCCACACAGGCCCTAAACCATGAGTTCTGATCTGAGGTGCCATTTCCCTTGATAGCCGGACCCCTTTGGTCGTCATTAGAAGCACACTTACAGCACAACAGTACGTCGACAATATTCTGAGACCTATTTTGCTAACGTTTCTTTTGTAGTACCCTGGCCTTATTTTTCAGGAAGATAATGCCAGACCACATATGGCACCTTTTGCTATAAGCTGTCTTACAGCTTGTCAAACACTTCCTTTGCAGCCAGATCTCTCTCCAAATGAGCATGTCTGGGATATGATGGGAAGGCGGATGCCACTACCAGGGAATATTGATGCCCTAGCCCAACAATTGGAGCACATTTGTCAAAAATACCGCTGGAGACCATCAGGGAGCTTGATCACTTTATGCCATGTCGTGTGGTAGCTTGCATTGAGGCTAGAGATGGGTCAACACCTTACGGAGCTGGTTACTTTGCAATTATGTAGTTCTGAAATAAATCATTCATTTTTTCTAAAATTTTAACCATTTTCTATTCTGTATATAATTTCTCTATCCACCAATTTTTGTCTCCATCGGACAACTCCTTTTTAGTGCGTCGTATTTATTTTTTTTTTTTTGTTATACAGTGTGATTCCCTTAATTCCCAAAAAGAACACTGTACGCCTTGCTACAAAGTGTCTAAAATTTTCAGATTCATCCGATGCCATCTAGGTCACCTGATGTTTACTTCTAAACAATGAATAATCCTTTGCAAAAACATGTTTAAATGATACCGATTTAGCCGATATTGAGAAGCAAGTTGTCAAGAAATGAGCTGAATATTATTCGGAAACTTTATTATTTTTTGCTACACAGGATAATTTTCATCCAAACTTCAGTATAAAAATATATACTTAAATAAATAAATAATAAATAAAATAAGAATAATTACTTCCTTGTTTAACAATATAAGCAAAATATATGCAAATTGTAACTTGTTGAAAATAATAGCATGTAAAGTTTTGGAACAATGGAGAAGACAGACACATAAATTTCACGATATTAGAACTTTTTCTTAATTTTTACATGAGATAATGGTGATGGGACAACTCTTCCATTCCTTTCAATTTGTTGAAAGTCTCCCAATTTAGGTTCAGTCTCCTTAGAATTTAGGCAATAATCTAAGGCTACTACAATAATTTTAATCAGGTGACTTTTTTCACCTTATCGTGACCTGTCATTAATTTTGGAAACAACCGGAAAGTTTTCGTCATGTTTATTAAAAAAGGGTACCCCGAAAGGGTGCCATTTTAATCTGACTCAGTTCTTGCACCTCTACAATCGCATTCAAAGCGCGTGATCGAACAACATCGCTGAAATTTTGCCTCTGGATTCACTATTATCTCTTGGATGGTTTAAACCTAATTGAAACCTGTAATCTAACTTGTAATTCCAATCCTTGTTAGTATGAAATTCTTTATTTTAATTTAAGAACCTGAGAAGTTTAATCATCAAATAGTTACAGAAGCATACAAAAAATTCATGCGTGATCCGATGCTGCCAATGACAGCGGCAGATGTACATAGTAGCAGTACAATTGCTCTTAATTATAGTATTTGCTCAATTATAAAATATTAAAATATTAAGTAGGGATTTTTGTGCCTACAGCAGCTGGTGTCATTTTCCCTATGGATATCAGAGCAACAATTTTGATTCGAAACATTTTGTGTTCTGCAAATATTTTGCTGGAACAAACTTTCATGAGCTGTTTAGAGATTTTTTTACTTTGATGATTCTTAAAATTCCTGGTGTATCAAGTAACGAACAATGGATAACTCTACCCTCATCCTTTTGAATAAATGCATGTAGTAGTTGTTGCAACATATCAGAGTTTAGCATAGCTCAGAATTTAATTATTACACTAGATTGCATTGCAGAAAGAATTTAAAGAACAAGCCAATGTCGTGAATGAAGCCATCTTTTCTTATGATGGTGTGTATTACAGTATATGGGGTGTCTATGTAGATGATCGCATACACATTCAAATTATATACATTTGAGCATTGGTGAAACTTCTACATTTATTTGGCAAATTATAAATTTTGTATTTCATAATAAATTTAGTTCAAGAACCTTTCGTAACCTTCTGAAAAGTATATCATATTGTGGCAGAATCATATAAAACAAAGTACTTTATTTCCTTATAAGATGTCTAGCCGGAATGTCTAGATTATGTTTTGTTACTCAATGAGTTTATATTCGATACTTATTTTGAAATTTTAAGTTTTATCTGGGAGATTTTTTTTTCTGATAGATGATTCACAAATAATGTTTCTCCAAATGTCAAATTTATGTGTTTCAAACATTTCTATATCATAATATTTAAGAATTTGTTTCAATATTTGATAAATCGCGTTATAATTCAAGAAAAGAAATTTGGTTATTATAATTAATAGAGAGAAATTCCATAACAGTGTAATCCATAACAATGTAAGGAAAGAAAAAACTTTTAATCGTGTAAATTTTGTGTAATAAAAGAAAATATTTAGTTACAAATTTGCGCACTGGTCTTATTAAGCAAATAAAAAATAAACTATACTAGAGCATTGCACATCTTCTAAAACTGGGAGGAAAAATAAAAGGTAAAATTTAAAAATATACCAGTGTCTTATTAGATAAAAACATGATTGCAATATAAGGGTCCTATGTTTAAAAAATTGTTAATTTAATAGTTAATTTTAATGATCTCACTAAAGATAATAAGCTCTGCAAATAAAAAATGCAAGCTTATGCAAATTTTACATAAGCATATATTAAAGGAAAACAAATTACTTGAAAAAGATGCTTTGTTTTATTGTTGTTAGCGTCTAAAATTAATTTTAATGAAGTAATTAGTGATTATCGATTTTTTTTGGTTATATTTATTGTAAAAAGGTAATTTATAACTAAAAATATGTTTAAATTATAGTAATTAATCGAATTATATATTTTCATAATTTCCTTATTTATTTTGCTTTATTTCTTATTGAGTTTTCTTCATTTTAGATATAGGAATCTTCAGCTTCAAAAAAATTAAAAACTTTTCAAAAAATTTGTATTAAAATGAAAACCGTTTGTAGGATATTATTGGATAAATATTTAAATTTGAACTTTTAAAATATTACAATTGTATTAACATTTTATTAAATGTAACTTATTATCAGCTGGTTAATTTTAAAACACATTGGATATGTCCTCTGTTATTTATGAAAATTATTTTATATACATGGTAATATTTCTTAGTGATTTCTGATTTATTTTATCTTGAGAATAATTTGCATCTATATATATAGAGAGAGAGAGAAAGAGAGAGATGCAATATATATATATATATATATATATATATATATATATATGGGTGGGTGTTATTCAAGCGCTTAGTTTTAAATGCCAAATTCTTGAAATTCCATGAAGAAAAAAAAATGACTGCTCTAAAGTCTATTCCTTGATTTATGTTTTTTGACTTTAACTTTTTACTTTTGGGTGCCTGTACCACAAACGTATAACTTAATATTTCCATTAATTTGTATTGAAATCATAAACTGATGCATCAGTTCATAACTGTTATCATAAAAATTTCTTTGCGGTAATTTATCTTTTAAAAATGTTCTCTACTTTTTTAAGTATTTCTTTTAGAGTTTGGTTCTTTTTTTTCACAAATGGTATTAACAATATTATTATCTGCATAAATCAACGATTGAAAAAAATACGTTTTGAATTATTTTTTAATTAAAAATTAAGAGTTTTAGTGGTGCTTATTGTTATAGAACTCTGAAAGAATCACTAGTTATGAAAAAGAGCATAATGTCTTTTATTTCAATAAGTTCATATATTTATAATATAATGAACTAAGTTATTTTTATAAAAAGAAAAAAGAGAAGAGACTCAAAAAACGATTTTAAAAAGCTTTCAGTTCGAAAGAAAAACAATGATTTTTCCAATTTCGCACTCTTAATGATCCAGATTCGTTCCATGAGTAACATTTCATCAATCTTTACCAAGTAAGTAAACATTCTTGAAATTGAAGAAAGTCTTAATATCCGGCTTCGCAATCTTAAAAAGAAAGGTCATGGAAATTCTTCCAGATACCCATAAGCTTGCAATTGCGCTACAGAAAGCAAAAATGTGCTTAAATACATTAGATCAAAATATCTCTTTTTTACATACTAAGAGAAAAAATACGAATGCCTCCTTCAGTTCTTTTAAGATAAAACATAGTAAATTTAATTTCAATAGCTTCAATTTATGAAATTAGAAATAAAAGATCTCAAGATATTATATAATTTTCTGTAGATTATTACAGTCTATATTTTACATTAATATATAGTGGATTTGAAAAAAAAATACAGAATATGTTCGAATTAAAATGTAACATTTAATATCACAAATATATTTAATGCTGACATGGAAATGCCATCTTTTATTCTATTTTCAAGAATTAACTGTATTTTTTCCGTTTGTTTTAGCTAAAAATATCAATGTGAATCTTAATTGCCAAAAAATTAATGACAATGCCAATAAAAAAGTAAATGAATTGTGGTCACGTCAAATGAGACAAAAAGTTATCTTCCATTATATGTTGAATTATGCGTTTCTCGAAGTTCCCGGAAAAATGACGTTGCTCTTGGCGAAATTATTTGAATCAACAGACACCGTGTTGGAAAAAAAAAGAATTGTTATAAGTAAAATTAATTCTTCCTTTACAAATGTCTTAGTTAATAATTAATTCAGATTGTAGTGAAGGAACAATAAATGTTGTTTTTCAATATTATTTTGTGTTTACTGTTTATTACATTTCATTGTTAGTCAAATATTTCATGGGGGACTACTTATGACGGAAAAAGTTGATAGGGATTTAAAAATGGAAGAAGCAAGATCCAAAGTGGACGTAAAACTGAGCGTTTGAACAAATCGCTCGGAAATTAGACACATTTTGAATTCGTTTTCTTATAAGTGAGTTTTATTTATACTTCATTTGTGTAGATAATATGCTTAATTTCATTTCAATTGTTACTTAAGAAAAAGTTATTAAAGAAACTATACAGATTTCTCTCCAAATTCAGTTTATGCATAAAAAATGGATTTAAAAGTGTTCTCATAATCCAGGAACTTTAAAAATATTTTGAGAAAAATAAAAAAAATTAAATTAAAGTTATAAATATCAATTTTGTCTCAAACTGTAAATTTAAATTACGTTGTTTCTGTTTTAAAAACAAAAGAAGATTTAAAGGTTTTGAAAGCATGATAAAATTTTAACTATTATAAAAATGCATCTAAAAGGTTAAATGGTTATGCATAAATAATATTAATGAAGTTAATTTTATGAAAATACCAATCCGGAAGAACAAGAAACGTATGGAATTATTGTCCTTCTATCATTCTATTTAAAAAAATATCAAGGAATATCACAGGCGTATAGTACAGGCATACATGTAGAGATTTTCGTTGTAAATGAGCAAAAGTTTTACATTTTTAATTGGAAGGTAAATGCATTTAAATTAAAATGGGTTGATCTTTATTTATTTTTTAGCTCGAACTTTCTTTTTGTATGAATATTTTGAGGTTTTAATTTGAAAAGTTTAATTATAAATCGAATTAAAATTTTTACTAAATTCACAATTTGTAAATAATGTAAAAATGATGAAAGTGCATGAAACAAAATTCTTATGATTGCATTAACATTTTTACTGAAAATGGGTTTCTTTTCCGAATATATATATGTTTAAATTTCCTTTTTTATAATAAATAAAATAAAGTTCTGTATATCTACCAAACATAAAAAAGGAGGTACTTCTCGAATTAATATGCCAGGTATTACAAGGAATTATTCATATTAGTTATTCAGAGAAATTCAATTCAAAGTGCACAACCCAAACCACATAAGTGCAATATTATGCAAATGATTATTAATATGATATCCTGATATATATATAGGAGAATTCCTGCAATCTCTTATAAATAAGCAATATCCATGCATAAAATTTAACTAAAAAACAATCTTCATAACTCTTAACTGTTTCTTTTCTCTTAAATTTATGGCATTTAAGAATAAAAAAATGTTCTTTGTATTTTAGTGAGTGAAAATCGTCAATCATTATAATTTTAATTATTTTACAGAACAACAGTCGAACAATTTATATGTTGTAACTTCTGAAGAACAGTGTTATATTAATATTAAAAGCAAATAGTATAAATTTATTTTGAATATACTATAAATAACATCAGCTCATTTCATCTTACATTTGAGATTTTTTTGGTATTGCCCGGAAATGTAGCCTCTTGATTGAATAGTCCCAAAGCAATCGGTCGCCCTGCATTGGCAATCTTTTATCACGCTTTTCTGGTCGGCAGCATTCAAATCCGGGAGATGGAGAGCTGCGAAGGGAAATATTGCTTTTTGGCAAGAAAATAAATGCCAAAAAAATGAAAGCCGAAAGATCAATGACACACATTTTCTTTTCGTACCATGGATGCATTTTTTGGCACTCGCACCACTCACGTAATTTTTTCTACCTCATAAGTGATATTACGCAAAATACAGTTAGTGTTTGAAAAGTTAAAAAAACAAAAAGATGTATTAGAATTATAAGTTTCGTATAAGAAAATTTTCATGCACATTTCTGTTCATAAATTTCAAAGAAAACTAGAAAAAAGAAGCCAAAAAGAATCTGAAACAAGTTATATATTTTACAAAACAGGGAGAAAAGTAATGACAATTTATCTGAAATAAAGTTTATTTTAACAGAATAAAGACACTATATATTTGTTTGGTAGAGTTTCTTAAGTTAATATAAAGGGAAACACAAACCACATATGATTTGAGTTTAACATGTATTAGATAATAGATGCACGTAATCTATCAAATAATAGATTAAACTTAAGTGTTCTGTAACAAATTCTCAAGTTAGAGCTGAATAAGTTTTTACACTTTTCTTAATATAGTTCTGAATATATTAAGCAGTATTAAAATATTTAAATATGTAAGTTGTAAATTTATTGATTGGTTATTTAATTTATTATTTATTAACGTCACACTTAGAAGTAATACGAGAAGTTGAATATTGGTGAACACGAATATTGGAGTCAGACCTCAAAATTTTAAGTATTATGCAAGTTATGAAAGAGGAATTCCGTATTAATGCGGCGTTATCAATTTTACTCAAGTGAAGTAAAATGACTGATTTAAAGAGAATATATCAAAGAAGTTACTTATTAAGAAATAAAGTTTCATACATTAATATAACAATTAAATACAGAAATATTTAACAATATAACTAATCATACTTGTTTTTCTTAAAATTTGTTGCAATATTATTATTAGTAATTTTTTCTCTAATTTTTTGTTTTTGTTTCTATTTAGTTTTATGTCAAGTTTTTCTTTTTTGAGACTAATTAGTAAACTTCTTCGTGATTCAAATAACGATTCTTGGTGAGCAATTTTTCAATCAACAGAAAACACTTTTAATCTAAATTAAATGATTTATTTATCTACTTATAAAAATTTCTGCTAAGAGAATATTTTTTGTTATTCATTTTATGAATATTATAATACGGTTTTCTTGAAAGACTTCCTTATTTAAATGAATTCAATATATATAATGAGATACTTATACATTTTAGGTATAAACTAGAATTATTTGATTCATTCAAATAAATTATACGATTTATCTCATATTTGTTAAATACCTATAGATTTTGACAATTATTTTTTCAAGATAAATTAAATATATTAGGAATTTAGCTTTGCTAACAGACATATTATTTTAAAAATAAACGGTAGCTGCATACGTGAAAGGAAACTAATCTCTACAGTTGAAAAAACCTTTCCGGAAACGGGGCTAAAGAAAGAAAGTTTAGAGAGTATTATCATATATCAATGAGTTTGAGAGAAAGTAGTCTTCAATGTTCAGAAAAATATGTATAATTATGAGTAAATATAACAATTATATATATATATATATATATATATCTGTGTGTGTGATTAAATTTCAAGAGGAATCAATAATCTTTGAATAATTTTTGCTCTGTACGTATTTAAAAACTTTGATTTAGCGTACCGTGCAGTGTTTCTATCCAAATAAAACATTTCGGAAGTGAAGGTTTGAATATATTGTTGATCTAATTTGAAATATTTCATTTCGAAAAAAAATTGGAACCTCTCAAAATTGCATTTTTTCAATATTTAATATCTTAAAATGAAATATTTGTAATATTCTCAGGAAATTTAAGCAACTTATGAGATTGTTTTTTAAAAAAAGTATTAACTTTTGGGGGGAAAAATAAAATTCTAATTTTTGTGCAAAGATTCAGTAAAACAAAACTGTATATCCGCTATACGCAAAAAGAAAGTTTCCTCTTCAATATTTTTTGAAAAATTATTTTTTGTATTGGGAGCAATATAAGTTACATTTATTTTTCTAAAAAAAAAATTGCTGTATTTTAGGAAAATTTAAAAGTTTAAAAGCTTATCGTAAGATTTCAAAAATCATGCATCACATTTTTGATCCAATACTTTTGTAGCAGATTAAATTAATTTTCGCTACTTGAAAATAGGTGTTTAGATTTAGTATGAAATTCTAATGATATCTCGTGTTAATTTTAAATTTGATTAGTACAGAGTTACTTGCCAAATTACTTGTTTGTCAGAGAGATTACTAAAATTATTCATATTTGAAAATTAAAGTCTGGGAAAAAATCAAATGCTCTTTACACAAAATTAATTGATTTATATAAAGTTTCTTTGATAAGATAAATGAGAGATACTAGAACTTTTTCTTGGCAGAAATGAATACTTTATTCATATCTAGCTAGTGTGGTCAAACATAATCTGTGAAAATACGTTAAATTTTATCCCTGTGTAGTTTTTAAAACTGAGTTAAACGCTATTTATTTATTGAAAACAAGGATATTAATAACCAGTTATCAATAAAATATTTCTTTTTCTTAGAATAAGGCATAAAATATAATTTATCACAGATATTTTGGCAACACAAATCCTATGAATCCTTAAAATATAAGAGAAAAGAAATCATTTAATAGAAGTATAAGAAAAGTTCTGAGGCTGAAATTGGAAATCAAGGAAGAATTGTTTTATTTCTGGAATTACGTTCACGAATTAAAATATCTTCAAAATCATAATCAATATTAATGCTTGTTTCAGATGACATGTGTATTTCTCTCTTGACAATATTTATGTATTTATATAATAAAGTAATTAATCAAATTCCCTCAATCGAAGTGAATTCAAATATATATATATCTTGTTTTTCTCATTATTTCTTGCTTTTAATTTTAAGGTATTTGTTCAACTTATTTATTTCTTAAACTTATTTGTTATTCTGATATTATTAGGCAATAAATCTCTGAAACACTTATACGTAATCACTAGGACTTATGTTTTCCTTTTCATAATTTTGTTTTCCGAGGTAATATGATACAATTTTCATTGAAAAAATATCCGCGAATACATTGAGCAAGTTTATAATGACGCTTCTATTCATAATACTACACAACCATAACAAAAGATACTATAATCTAAAATTGTATCAAATAAAGTAAAATAATGCTATTATTTTCTATATGTATACTAAAAAGTATATATTACTTTTCATATGTATACTCAAAAAGAAGTTGAATACGAAAAATAGAACGAAACTTTCATATAAATTAAGGTATTCAATGTATACTTCCTCAACTTTCTGTGATTTTTTTTGTTTTGAAATGAAGTGGAAGTTGGACTATTTTCATAATTTAAATTAAAATGAATTTTTAGTGTTAATTGTGCTCTATAGACGTGTGAAGCAAGTTTTACATAAATACATAATTTCAGGCTGATAAATACTGTTCATGCCATATAAATATTTCAATATAAAATGCAAAAAAAATACAATTTCTAAGCTGTCAGAAAACATTAATATACATTTTATCATCACTGATTTTTCGAACTGTATAAATAATAAAAAAATATATATATGAAAAAAATTTAAATAAAGGTTTTGTGGTCGAAATTCAATTTTTTGTACATCTTACGAATTGTATATTCAAATACTTAACATTAATACTTTTAAAATAATTTTATTGGAAACTAGTCTATACATTACTTTATCACATTTCTGCACTAAAGAGTTAATCAGAAAGCATTTCTGCACTAAAGAGTTGATCAGATGGCATTTTAGCTCTAAAGAGTTAATCAGAAGGCATTTTTGCATTAAAGAGTTAATCAGAAGGCATTTCTGCACTAAAGAGTTAATATAAAGGAAATTTTTTATAGTTATGAGTTGATATAAATTAAAGGAAGGAATTTTAAGTGACTTCATAGACAGTTTGAATTTCTAGTTTCATAATAATTTTTGTAAAAATATACTTTGTTGATGAGCATAGTTTGGGTAAAAACCCATCAGTCTACTGCCTGTCACAGCATTAGATATAAATTTTAAGAATTTTGTTTTGTACCAAATTTTTGGCTTCTTATATTTTTTCTACAAACATATATTTTTTGCATAATTGTGGTGTTATATAATAACTTTTCATTTCGTTTACTTTCTTTTAAAATTTCAGATATTCTGTTTTTAAGGTTTTTTTTTTTTTTTTTTTTTTTTTTTGTTTTAATATATATCTAACTTTCTGATTGGTACAGAGTTGATATTTTACAAAATGTTTTATTTTTTTAATTATTGAAGTAACTTCCTAATTTATTTTGGATTTAAATATTGGTATTTAATTACATATAAATTATGAATATATATATATATATGTGTGTGTGTGTGTGTGTACAGTAATACAAAATATTAAACAAATACAGTATGTACAATTAGGTGAAACTTCAAATATGGTGAAACTTCAATAGCACGTAGGACCGCCTCCTGTTGCATTGAGTTGACCAGACGTCAGATTTTTTTGTAAGACAGATGGTTCTTGTCCACAGTTCTTGAACATTCACCTCCAAATCATATACAGTGTGAAACGGTGGCATCTGGCACTTCATCTGGTTCCCCAAATGCTCTATAAAGGACAAATTTGAGGAGCGGGCTGGCTATGGAAGTGTCTGAATATGACGTTGAAAGTCTTGAGATACAAAAGGTATATGAGAACGAACGTTACCTTTCTGAAACATTGCCCCTATAAGACTATTTTGGAAAGGTTCCCCTCCGAGTCAAAGAATTTCATCAACATATCCTTGACCGTTACGGTTCCTCGCACCACAGTTACACTGAACCGGATACGGCTCGTCAGGTCATTACTCCTGCTTTGGTGCCAGTACAAGACTGCCACTCGGCAGCGAGGGTGGAAATGTATCGTTCTCTGTGTTGACTCAATTGCCCAACGTGGTTGTCATCTGGCTTCAAAATGAAATTGGATTGATAATTTAAAACCACGATTTTCAATATGTAGCACTCCAAGTTGGTACCATTGTAGACGTAATTGCCAATGCATCAGTATTAAGGCAGTATACAAAAAAGTATGTGGATATCATCTTGTTCTACTGTTCCCAACATATTCTGAAGGCATACACCGAATGATCGACCTGGCGAGCTTGCCGATGATTTCATGTTGATGATCAGGCCCTTATCAAATTATTTTAACTGTGTGAAATGTCTTCTGACATGTCTAATTGGCATTCTACGTTACTAAAGTCCTTCAAGAACCAGTATGCAATAGTTACATTTATAAATCTCTACTTTACTGTAGTTAATATAATACCCATTTCCTGACTGCAGCTCCATTGATGAATAAGAAGGCATGTGCATTGGCACTATACTTGGAGCATATTGATATCCGACATCATTTAATTGCTTTGGAAACCTTCGAGAACTTAGCTCGCTTCCTTCTTGGAGAGCTGTTATCAAAGTTCCTGAGAACACACACACACACACACACACACACACACACACACACACATATATATATATATATATATATATATATATATATATATCTTTGTTTTATATTTATTGTATATAATTTTATAAAAAAATAAACTAGGATTTAAAACTGTTTTTTTAAAGGAATTTGAGAGTTAAAATTTCCAAATGTATTAATTCTTTTACATTGCAGCACATTGTTAAATTGTCAAAGAGAAGAACAACGTTTAGAATTCTTTGACCAAATTAATAACTAACTCTTGTAAGAGGAAAACTATCCGAAGTTTTATAATTAATATTATTTTAAAATTAAGAAACATAACTTAAAAACCTGATAACATTTAACTCGCGGAAATATATATATATATATATATATATATATATATACTTAAACTTTGTTTCACTCTTATATTCAGTATTATTATCTATGATCTGATACTTTAAATGAAGATAAAGAATTTATCTGAACAATTCTAAAACTTTTAGAATTATACTCAAAACCACCCTTCTTCTAACTCAACTGAAAGCCGAAACCAGATGTGTGTTTGTGTTACAATATTTATGTGATTCGTAATCACTTCGAAATTCCTGGTAATGTTCATCACGAACATAATGAAATTGCATTCCGCATTGAATCAACTAACGAGTTTTCTTCGATTAAAGTTTTAATTATGGAGTTCCCAATTCTTCTAAAGCCCTACAGATACTGTCGAGGAAATAGTTTGAACAAATAGAAAGTGTGCAGATGTGAATGATGTTACATATGAAACAAATATCGTGATTATGCATCACATCACGATGGTTCATACAGAACAATGTGAGGAGAATAGATAATATCCTGTTTTAAAACGAATCTTTGTTATCTGTTTGATTTAGTTAATTGTCACACAAAGATTTAACAACTAACTGCTCATTAAGAATATTCAAAATGCGATTTAAATATTCAAGTAGCACTATTTAAAAGATGAGTTAGGGGACTGTAAGAGTGAAAGTATGTATTCATTTTTGGTAAAGCATTGGTATTTCGATATTGTAATGTAACTAATTGCATTTTAATTTCATTCAAGCATATTTATGCACAACAATGATGCAACAATTATTACAGAATTAGGATTAAAAACAGTTGCAACTGCTTGAATCTTAAATAAAACAGGGTATCAAATAAATATTATAGATTGTGCTTTTTTACTATAAGCGTACATTTTTTTCTACAAACTGTTGTATTACTTAATAATTTATAGGACAAAATATGAATTAAAATATTTATTTTCCTTTGAAATAAGATACCCCACGTAAAGTAAGTTCTCTAATACGTATAAAATTGACATTATATAATAAATTGTAATAAAAAAAGCTATTCTGAAAAAGTCTTTTTTTTCTCTACTTTCATTAGTCCACACTTCTATTGTAAATGATATTATGAAAGACATATGAAGGGTTATATTGCACAATATAAATAAATATGTCTTGACAAATACTTAAAATGATTTTGAAAAACAAGCAGGCATTATATAAAATTGAGTCTCTTTACTCCGAGAAGTAACTTCGAACATTGCTTCTTAAAGAATTATTACAAAAAACTAGTATTCTAAAGTAGTGAAATCCTTAAATTTGAAAATAACTTAGATGCCTATATTGACGATCGTTTTATATATTTGACTTATTTTTTAAGCTCCTTCTAGACCACAGTTTAATGATGGCAAGATTATTGAAGCAATTGCTTGAGGAAAGTCGGCAATCTCTTATCATGCTCTTCTGATCCCTTAATTTCAAATTTGATTGATAGAAAAGCGGAAGAAAGAAATACAACCTTTGGGGGGTAAGAAGAAATATGAAAAAATAAGAAAGAAAAATTACCAATTGAACTTTATATTAATACTTTAAAAATTGTAATAAAATATCTTAGTGTCACCTTCATGCACTATTGCTTTTCTAGCCTAAAATTGAAATTATACATCTGGAGAAAAAAAATTCACGCACATCTATGTTATAATAAATAAAGAGGGAAAATGTTTAAGTATCTTATAGATAAACATTCTGTATAATATACAAGTATAGAGATAAAAGATAAAATAATTAATTAAATTGTACCAATTTCTTCAAATATAGTTTTTTTTTTTACTATGCAACAAAAATTTATAATTATATTGCAAGTATTAAAATAAGCAAGTATTAAAATATTATTGCATGTATTTAACTAAGCTTTTTTTTAGTTTTAAATATATCATTTCTAATTATTTTTATAAACAGTGAAAAAAAAATCAGAAATATGATAATTATAGGAACTGTAGTTTATGGTATGAACGAAAAATATGGCTAAAATTCAATAATACATAACTTAAATAAATCAAAATATCTAAATGTCTGAAGCAAATGTAAAAATTTCAAAACATTTTTAAAACAGAAAATTAATCACATAGCATACAAATATCAAAGACATTTTGTTAACAATAATGTGATATAAAAAAAAGAAAGTACTATATTTTTATTTACTTTATATTTTTGGAACCGTTTAAAAATCGTTAGCTTAATTGTCTACAAAATCACGTTTTATTTTTATCCTATTACAATTATAAAGTAAGCAAAATTAAATCATACAGATTTGTGCAAAATTTTAATGGAGTAATTATGTTTTAAGTATAAAAATTAAAATGGCCTAAGAGTAGAAGTTATTTCTTTTATTATAATTAAAGTGAGGTAGGATTAGTCATTGGAAAATTAATGTTATTTCCATGACTTGATTGTTAGAATTTGACCTATAAAATAGTTCTAAATGGTAACATTCCTTTTTTTTACCATAACATTTCCACATTTTTTTTTAATATAAGGGAAATGAATGCCTTAAAGTTGTCAGAAAATTTATTGTTACTCTTCTTTTGCGAGTATTTGATATTAACATAAGTAAATTGGAATTAAAAACAGAGCGAGATAATGCTTTGTTTCCTGACTATTATTTAATTTTTTATTAAAAACTTTTAAGAAATTGAGAAATATATATTCATGAATAAAGTATTATATAACTTATAATATATAGGGGAATACTATTGCAAAAGATAAAGAGTGAATTTAATTAAATAGCAAAAATGAATCTCAGTTTTTACTATTGCCCATTATAATGCAGTGAAAAATGAGTAAATTTCAACGATCACTTCATTGATGAAGCAGTTCTTCTTCAGATATTTTCGAAGGAAAAAGACAAATTAGTATTAATAGTATGCAAAACTGATAAAACATTTAGAAATTCCGTCATACTTCATAAATAAAGTTTCTAGTTCGTTAAATAATTCTCTTAGGTCACTTAAGAAGGAAAAAAAGTTCTATTTATTCAAGCTACAGCAAGATGAAATGTTTTCAAGTGAATTTACTTTCCACGCAAATGAATCGCTCTAGTGTAAGATTAGCTAAAGAAATTTAGGCTTTAATTTTACCTAAAGTAGATTCGCATG
Source organism: Nephila pilipes (assembly GCA_019974015.1). Lineage (NCBI taxonomy): Eukaryota > Metazoa > Arthropoda > Arachnida > Araneae > Nephilidae > Nephila > Nephila pilipes. The sequence goes on along the minus strand of BMAW01043628.1, from coordinate 4,579 downwards.
TTTCTTTCGTTGTAAATTTATTATTTATTTAACTGCGAAACACTAGAAAAAAGGCCATGTTTCCAACATAAAGTATACTTAAAGATCATTTGAATAATTCAAAATTAATTCTTACGGGAGTTTCAGCAATTTCTATCTTTTTCAACAAAGAAATTGCTAAAAACTTTAACTAAGGGATTTTTAGCAATTTATATGAAAGTTTAAATTACCAAACAATCAAATCCATGCATAAAATTATGTGCTTTAATTAATAGAGTGAATTTACATGGATTATATTAACTTTAATTGTAGGTAATGTGTAACTCAGTAAATATTTTACATAATAGATATAGGAAAGAATTTTGAGAACCCTGTCTATATAATAATATATAAGAGCAGTTCCTATTACTCAATTAGTCTTATAGGAGTTTAAATGCAAAAAATGCATTATGAGTCTCAAAAACATTCTAGCATTGCCTTAAACATTACAGTAGTGCAAAATATATACACGTATTAATTGAAGAAATACATGAACACCCTCAATTACTTTTTAAACATTTTTTTGCTAAGAGACATTGAATAAGAATTTGATGAAACCGTTACCAAAAATATTTAATGTTTCCAAGATAAAGTATGAAAAATAAGATATAAATATAATAAGAACAAGCGTAGTCAGTTAAAGTACAACAGAAGTATTTATTATTATTTAGAGTTTGTGGTTACGGAATGATCATGAACACAAGCTCACAGATGGTATCATTTCCATCGAATCGTGATTTCGAGTCCATATTCCACTAAATCTTCTGTATAAACTAACACTAGTAATTCTCAAATAAGAATAATGTAAATTTCGCTTACCTGTCAGACAGGCGGCTCTTCAAATCAGTGGTTTAAATCCATAAGACTCAAGAAACAAACTTGCATGACATCATTAAATTAATTTATTTTTACGATGTCACACCACATTTAAACATAGAACAATATTCGAAACTCAATTTCAAATATTATATCTGAGTCATTACTCAAAGGGACAATTACATAATACATTCTCTAGTTTCAACACTCTCCGTGTTGTGAAAATGATTCATGTTGAACATGCTGAGGGTTAAATTCCTCACCAAAGGAGGGATGTGGAATTTCGAAAAATGGGTTTCTATTTCAAAGATCATCCTCATGAATAGACCGTGACGGGGCCCGTCCCAATACACCCCATATTGATTCTAAAAATAGTGTTAATATAAAATCGAGATTTATTTAAAAAAATTGGTTTCCTATAAATAAGATTGTATGTTGTAATTCTGCTTACCAAGAACTGAAAAACTTAAATATAAATATCGTTAAGAGAAGAGGCTAAAACCTATCCAAATTGGAAGAAATTGTTTTAATCAGAGAATGCCTCTTTATTAATATAAATTAAGTTACATGTAGACACTGAAGCAATTTTTTTTTTAAATTAAAATAATTATTTCTTTGAACTAAATTCCAATGAAATCATACCTTCAAATTAAATAAATTGTTTCGTTCGGTATTTAAATTTATATCATTTAAGAAAAAATCATAAAAAAACGATTACTCTTACATACTTTTAATCTTAAAATATAGCAAATTCCGGAAATTATCATGGAAATTATCATTATTTGGTGCTCCGTAAGTAGAAAAAAGGCAAATAACATTGCTTTTCAATGAACACTATGCTTATGTTTCTTAAGCTATGGTTCCTTCTTTGCGTTTAATCATATTTAACTTTAATCCATTAAATTTTATTTTATATTATTACTTATAATATTATATTGTTTTATGTTATTTTGGATTAAGTTAAACTTATAAATATTTATATTTAATATTTTTCTTACTCCATTTTTCTCGCCACATTCTTAGAACATGATCGTATATATATTTTCACAGACAAAAGAGATACTTTTCATGGAAACTACCACTGTCTAATCAAATTATAGATGCTATTTCGTAAGCAAATGTTTTTCCGTAGTCATACTGTAAAACTAAACATTTATATGTTAGTTAAATATGATACTAGTACTAAACACGATCAGCTAATCATCTCTTCATGATTTTACAAACTTCAGGAATTTTTTTCTTTCATTTCTTTTATTTCAGTGACATTTGGAAGGTAACAAAGAAAAAACCAAGCAAGCAACAATTTAAATTCGGAGAAGTAAAAGCGTTAGATTATATTTTCTGAGAAGTAAAAGCGTATCAACTACTATGATTTTCTAGTAGTTTCATGATTACTTAAGTGAATCTGTGGTTTCCCCCCCCCCATAAGCCTTATTGGAGTAAATACATAAATTCGCTCAAGTAAATTGAAGATTATTTATTTTTTTAATTCATTTTTTCCCATCTGGAGGTTGAATTTCTCTCTTTCTGACCCTTATTACAGCAAACTGTAGAAGTTTCATGTTCCTCATATTTCACTATCTTGGATGAGTTGTGATTTGGAGAAACGCTTACTCTATACGCTATTTGCTTGTGACCTTCGGATGATTTGTTTCCAGGCTTTGAGCAGCAGTTACATTTGACATTTGTGAAGGACTTCTGATTTACTGTTTTGTTTTATTTTGAATTCTAGGTCTCAAAGTTCGGTTTGAATATTTTTTATCCTTTCTCATTGAAGAGAATTAAACACACTATGGTATAGGATTTATCTTTCCTTTTCTTGCTTCAAATTCTACCAACAATTTTATTTTTAGAATTTCAGTTCATTTCTGGATTCAGTAGCACAGCAGAAATTTTCAAAATAATTCGGAATGTTGAATAGAAGTAAAATTAATAACATATCTTCGGCAATTTCTAGTTGCATTTCTCTCAGCTTGTCTTTTGTCTCAAAAAATTCTCTTAGATTCTTCAAAAAATTCTCTTAGTGTTGGTCATTTTCCGAAACAATAGTTTTTTTTAGTAGCAAAGCCTTTTTGGCAGGACCTTTAGATTCAAATATAGATTTCAGCTTCTTACATACAGCGTTGGAAGTAGTGCAGTGTCTGACATTACTAAGTTTACTTGGGCTAATACATAAAATAATATTTGCACAAGCTCTTCGATCAATTCCAGTCCATTTCCGTAGCTTTTTAATGACGTGGTGCGGGGCACCGTCATAGCTTCTTTGCCGTTGACGTAATCTCAGTGGTCATTTGTTATCAAGGCTGCTACAATTTATAACTTCCACGTATTGTAATCCTCCTTAGTAAGCTTTTCGACTGCTGTTAATTGCGCCATAACAATATTCAACTTTTCAGTTTCGGAATGCGTTGGACTTTTAATTCTGTGTGCTGTTTCAAATCGATGTATTTGCTATCGCTAAGTGCACAGCTAATGGTTCTTCGCTTTGGTTCCTGTGTCCGTAACCACTGTTGCAAGATAATACAGTGATTACCGTAGCATATTTACGAAAATACGTTTGTAGGTATAGACAGACGAGACATAATATTTCTGAGAACTTCGTCTGCCTTTTTTCGCACTCGCAGCCAGAGCTTAGATGGCAGTCTATTCTAAACTTAGGGAAGGTAATAGTAAATATGAATTGATATAAAACAAATGAGATTTACCTTTAGTACAATATTTAGAATGAATATTATGTAATGTATCGACTATGCCTCAGTTTTGCACCAGTGATTCTGGGTTTATTTTTAAAATTGTTAATAGTATATTTCTTCGATTTTCCTTGCAACGTTTATTATTATTGTAAAAAATGAAAATAAAATATTTAAAAAAATGATTATAATAATTCATCCTTTATCCCGAAATTTGATTATTAAGTTTTATCACAAATTCATAAGATTTTTATTACATTTAAAGAAATACTAATCAATGTAATATATAGCTAATGATTAAATATTTTAAACATTCTAAAACGTATTTTTGAGTGAATTGCCTGTTTCTCAAGTCTACTAAAATTTTATTAAGCATATTTAAATGTATTAGTTTCGTAAAAAAATCACTAAAAGCTTTTTTGAGATCACAGTATGTTTCACCTTTAAAAAAACTTATAGCTATTCATTTAGAATAAAAGTTAAGTATACTTTTACATTTAAATTTAATTCCTT
>BMAW01043626.1:148263-197178 GCA_019974015.1 Nephila pilipes | reverse complement strand
TTTCAAAATAAAATCGTCGAGTATTAAAAATATGAAAATGAGCTATATCGCATAAAAAAAAGAAATTCATTTTTTTTCTTTTAAATTTTATTTTCAAATATTCACAAATTCTTTATATGTCTTCCTTTAATTACACTTCAAATATCCCCAATGACTTCAAATATCAAGTCCAATTCTCCACGGTGACGTAGGAACATATCATTCTTGTTGTTCGTATGGAATGCGGTGAAGTTTTCGACGTAATCACAGACGTAAAAGCTTTCAAACAGTGTTGGTTGTAGAATATCTAGTTCACAATTAGCGAAACATGTCGAATTTTGTGGGTTGAAAGCACAACTGTCTCAAACTCTGTTCAATGCATGAAGTGTGACACTTGGTCTACCAAGGCTTCATTCTTTTACACAACCAGTATGCCTTTTATTGATGAGTGGCCGTGGGAACCTAGTGGCAGTTGGATACAAGAACAAGAAAAATAACACTTTTAAATACATTTCTGCTCAGTTTGATACAGATTACTACTATGATTTTCCTATGTTACATTAAATATCTTTCTGAATTAAATGCATTTTCCATACACTATTTTGTCCACAAACATATTCTTCGATTGGAAAATTTCGTTTATCTTAATAATAAAAATTTGCTGTGTGAACATGAAGTTTTCACTTGTCGAGAAAAAAATTTCAATTTTTTTTTCTCTCTTCTAAATTAAGGTTCTTAGACCGATACTTTCATAAGGATTTCAAAGCAAATTCCTTCTGTACGTTTTCTTCGATTCAGATGCTGTGGCTGCGATAGTTAATGGTCATGATCGTGGACTGACCAGCGGTATTGTTTTCTTTTAATCGTGCGTTTGAGGCCTGATGCTACAAAACAACTGTCGTTTAGTGTGGCTGATGCACGTTAAATCTGGCCGAGACCTCAAGTCTTCCCTTAGCGTGATGAGGAATTTTTTAGAGGAAGGTGCCAGCTTAGGCATCATCCACGTCAAGACCAAAGTTCAAAAATAGTACTTATAGTCCGCAGCCAATAGCACTTATTTTGCTTTTCAGTGCGAACTTAATAGGCAATCGAATCAAATTATACTAACGAAACTAGTACAGAATGCTTTGAAGGCACGGCTATGAAATCCGTCTATTTTTGCTAAAGCCTAATGCATCAAAAAAAGTCAAAAAGATTTCACGTATTCAAAGACAATAGGCCCTTTCTGCGGGTGTGTCACTATTTTGAAGTATTTGACGCAGAAAATAAACCATTTCTCCCTAGTTGCCTTGAACATGGAAATGAGTTCACTCTCATCTGGTGGCTCATGCAGAAAATCGAAAGTATGGATATTAGTGTAACATCTGCTTCTTCGCCCTCCTATATCCCTCAAAAGCTTACCTTCTTTTTGTAAGTACGGGGACTATGATCTCAAGATAAGCTAGTGATCTTTGTCTTTTCCATGGGGATTATTACCTTTGGTAAACACGGATGACGCAATCTATCCAAGATTTACTGGTGAATTTTCTCCATTTTCGGCTCTCTGTCTTGTATTTGTCAACCATTTACCCTCTGTTTTCTTCCTTCTTTACTACTTCCAGACCATAGCTGCACATGGCTTAGCGCACTGTAGCCATATTTAACTCCTGCGCCATATACTTATAATTTCACGAACTCACTCTTCTTCCTCCTATAGACACTGAAGATGATAATTAATATTTTTGCAGTTATATAAATTTAAAATACAATTATAATTTTGTATAATCACTTTATATTCTTGAAAGCCAAGGTAAACTTAAGTAAAGAAACTAACAGACCACTGAAATTATTTGGTTTAAGTAAATTATAAATATCATAATAGTTTCTCTAATTCTTACATCTGTTTTGCTAAGTCAAAATCCAAGAAATGCTTAAAAATCAGTAATAGTGAAAAGAAATTATTTGTTCAGTAAAATAATTTAATTTTTGGTGTACGCTATTTTTATTACCTTAAATCACATTTTTCAAAAGGATCAAAATTTTCAGAAGTAACTTTATACTTATAAATAAAAATTAATCATCTTTCTCATAAAATTCGAATATCTTTACAACTGTAATTGCAACATAAATCTTGAAGAGAAAATCGCTTTATTGCTCAATACGTTACGCACTTCTATCGTTAGAAATATACATAAATGTACATATGAGGTCGTCATAATATTAAACTGCGTTCTCGTTATTTTCAAGTTATTTTTTGTTTTTTTAACTTTATGGTTTAATGTTTATGGAAAAGGTTAATCTCAAAAGTTTAGTTTTATATTTCTGTGATAAAAACGATTAAATGTCTTATAATTTTTTTTCTTTCTTACTTTCTTTCAAAAAAATATTCTATTTTATAGGTAATTTTATCTTTCACTTGCTTAGAAGAATTTCAATGAAATGTGTGTCATTCTTTATTTAACATTATGTGATGCATTTCCAAAATATTTCATTTTTAATGTAAACAATCACTTCATAGGACATAAATTGGGGGCCTTTAAACAGAATTATTTTTAAATAAGAAATGAAAGTAATAAATAAATTATAGAAGAGCATTTTTAATTTATGTATTACATGATTACACGTAGTAAACAATTTAATTGACCCTTTGCAACACTTTTAAGTCGAAATATTAATTCGTGTAAACTGAATCAACATAGAAAGCAGCAGTTTAGAAATTGCAGGATTATATAAGATTCATAATGATTCATACTGTTTTGATTTTCGATACTTCCAGAAGTAAACGACACAGAATGATAAGTGATACATGAATACAAAGAAAACTGTAGAAGCCTTATATTGTGATCGATAAATGTCCCTTATTTCACAAAAGATGTTTTAGAAGTTTTCACATAGCTACTTCGCAGCTAGATCCGTCGCCAAGGACCAGATGACTTGGTGTCACACAGATGGCCGCTTAAGTCATCTGATCCAGCCTCAATCGGTGTCTTCCTTTCGCGGTTTGTAAAAAATAAAGTGAATGCACCACCGTTACCCACAAATTGATTTTAATTTAAAAAATCAGCATCTTTGCTGCTGTACAATCTCAATCACTTACGATGACACTATATATATATATATATATATATATATATATAACTGACATTATGTGTGTAACTGAAGGAAGTTATATCGAACACTTGCAAAAAACTTTCATTTTTTTTCCATCGCAGCTTCATGTATGACTTATCAATCTGTAATAAAAAAATAAACCTAATGTCTCTTTAATATCACCGCACTAGATATTTTTTCTTTAGGAGTACCGAAAGGATCGAGCTTTCCTCAACAATCCTAAAACTATTATTCAACTCATGACCTTAATTTGTCATGAAATTCATGGGATACATGGATTTGTTATGAAAAATGTGTGGCAAACAGCCTACATTTGAAAATTGTACAATGATACTTGTTTAAGAGATATTGTTTTCTTCCAATGGTTCAAATATTCCAAACAATATATAATAACATGCATAAAAATAAATATATTCTATTATAAAATATTAAAAACTGTAGTCATTTAAAATGTAAAGGGAGACTTTTAGCCCTTTATTTCATATAGTATTGGTTATTAATTTCTGTAGAAAAACTTCAAATATTGTTTAAGCACAAACAATTACATATTACCTTTTCTCTGTCGTTAATGTATGGATAACTTAATGGTTGATACACATAATTTTCGAATTGTTTGTTTTTTCTAAAATGCTTTAGGCAGCAAATTGAATTTTTTATATACTGAAATCAACAAGCGATTGTTATTTTAATTGTTAAAGTATGTCACAATAAATAAATACATTTTACTTACACGCAAAATGTAGAAATGTAAGCCTGTTACAAATTACTATCTAATTATGTCATACAACATTTCTTCTGTTAAAACTAAAGCAGAATGCTGCTGTTCAACCAACGTTATTCTAAATATAATTTTGTAGATGTCACCATAGAAAATTTTGGTAAACAGTAAAAGTTTAAAGCTAATTCATAGTTCATACCTCATTAAGATGCCTGTTCAATATAACACCTTAATCGTGTCAGAAGTTTTGAGAATCAGTAGCCCATTTAAGAATAACATTTTTTTTTACAAAAAAAAAATAAAATAAAAATAAATTTAAACTAAGGAAATGAAAAGTATCAGCTGATGACTCGGGCAACTAAAAGAAAAAAGCCGAAGAAAGATTGAAGCGGAATAACGAATTAAACTATCTCTACTTTTTTATATAGCTAATTATATTAAAAAAGGATTGAATTCACTTGAATTGGTTTACTTCCTCATGACTGTTGCTCCACAGTATCAGTGATAAGATTGACAAAATCGCAAAACACTATGGTTTTATAAGATCTGTATATTTATAGAGAAATTTGAACTAAAATAATAACGCAAACTTTTCATTTTACATCAGATATATAACTAAAAGATTTGATTCCTACAAAATAATCTGTCTTGTAAAATTAAAAGGCACAAATCAATATTCAAAAAGTAAAATCGGAACAGCATTATGAAAAACATCAGTACCAAATATAATTCTATAGCAATTAACATTTGTTTGGTTAGATTTTTTATAATGCGTGAGGAGATTTCAACTTAAACTCATAAGTCAGATCCTTTATTATTTTCAGAAGCAAATTTGAATTTTCTAAAAGGGAACTTTACCACGATATTCTTCTAGTTTTTAATTGGCTTTTAATGACAATAAGTCAATTTTCTTTATTTTTTGTAGGTAGGAATTGCTTATTCTTCTATTTAAAGTAAACTGAGTGCTTATCTTAAGATATTAGAAATTTTAAAACTCCCCTAGTATTTTTACAAGCATCTTTTAAAGCATCATTTAGCACTCTTTTGATGCTGTACTGTTTGATTGTTTTGAATTGCCATCAGGTTAAAAACTAAATGAGAACTATTAACGAATGACCTCTTAATTTTCACCTGTTAGGAAATGACGAAAGAAATATCTCATTTAGTACTTATCTTTCTGTATTTCCACACCACACCCAAATAGGAATTCGAGGTCAAATGCTATTTTATATAAAGAATTCGCTATTTTTCAAAGCGTTTCTTTGAAGGATTTGTATTTCGAACTTGAGATTCCATTTGAATAAAGAGGATTACAAAACTCGTTATCACGTGACTACGCGGCCGTTATTTGGGTTGAAAAGAAACCATGTTTTTAAAGCAACAACAGACTTAAGTAAAAAAAATAGCCAATAAAACAGACTTTTACATTCTGTTTCACAGATAATCATGCTTATATTTTTAAATAATTATTAGAGTTATTACTTATTGAGTACTTTATTATAATTTAATATGAATGAAATAATAATTATTATTGCAAGCAAATAATATTAATTTAATGATAAAATTTGTGATAAATATGCTGCCTGAATACTGAAATTCATTTGAAATTATTTGATTTATTTGAATTCATTCATAATACTTTTATTCCTTATCTTGCGAATAAGAATACATTTCTTTCATAACATAAAAACGTTTTGAAAAATCTGTTTTCATAAATGTACATGCAGAGAGGTGAATATGTTTATTCTGCCTAATTTAGGTATAGGTCTATAGTGCAACAGGTTCTGTCTAGAGATTATGTGCGTGACCAAAATGTTTACATTTCTCATCTCCACTCACTCTAAGATTACATTTGATGGATATTTTTCTTTTAAAAGAATTATTTAGTAATTGTGTTCGTGATTGTAACAGGAAGCCGAGAGATACTATTCCACTGACCTCAGCGTCGGAGATCTCTCACTTCCTCCCCTTATTACAAAACCGCCTTCGCTTCTACCCTCGCCGGATGCACCCTATAGCTGTATTGCTAGACATTACAATGCTATTAATTTATAATTTTTGTCAAATAATGGGATATTTTCTATAGCTAATATTTTAATCCATTTCATGCGATGCGTAACTTTACTTCCTAGCATACGCTAAATAAAAGTAATTTAATAACGATATAATTCCGTAATGAAAGCATGTTTATCTTTTATTCACCCAAAATAAAACAGATGGTAATAGTTTCACTTCAGAGGCAAACAACATCCAAATCAATGTCTAAAGTTATCAGATTAAATTCAGAATACTATATTTAATTTCTTAAAAAAAATAAGAAACACTTTTTATTTAAAATATTATTAAAAGGAAACTTAAAACATATTACATTTGCATAAATCCTTTTATGAATAATTAATAATGAAAGGACTGCAGAGAGCTTACAAGTCATATATTTTTGGATTATGAAGTTAATTTAATTTAAGCATTACGATTCCTAACACCACTTTATTATACTCTTAATTTCATCGTCAGCCAATTAATTGACAGACAAACCATATCATCAAATAAGACACAAATAATAGAGTAATCATACACGTTCATGAAACCTTTGTTGCGGTATATTATGAATTCCAAAGATAAGTATAACTTTTCTTCAAATAATATCAGTAACTAATTGCCATTTTCATGCTAATAATAACCATTCAATCAATTAGAATAATGTAACATTATATACGAGTATTATATAGTAATAATAGTAATCATGCAACGATACTCTGTCTCTTAATGTTAATGTAGTAAAGATAATTACGAAGAAAGACTCGTAATTTATTCTCAGCTTAGAAGGCAAGATGTTCAGCACAATGTACAGGTTTCTTCCCTAGATAACGATTTTTATGGAATCATATATTTAATAACTATCTTATGAAATAATGTTTGATTAAATGTGCGAAAAGTACATTATGATCCAAGTTCTGTAATAATATTGAATTAACATTAATCAATTTAATTTTGTTTAAACAGAATTTTAAATTACTTCGTCTCCGTTTTCTTACACTATTTAATCTTAATATTGCGTTTTTATGATCTTTTCAACTAATAAGTATATATATATATATATGCACTACTGATTTAATGATATTTCTCCTTATTGAGTATGTGTGTGAGTGTGATAAAATAAGCTTCGTCTATTTATAGATATATATACTAAAATAAATACTATCATCAATTCATATCACGAATTACTTTTATTACGAACGAAATCGGAATTATTTGAATTATCAATTTATCATAGCAGTTATTAGGATATCAGTTATTCTTTTTTAAAAATTTATATGTACTTCATTACGATTAAGCACAAGCTAAACACATACAACATACAAACACATACAAACACGCAAGCATCTCAATCTTTCTTATTTATTCACTTAAAAAAAATAACGAAAGACAAAAACTTCTCGGTATTAACTTGAAGTACCAACACCATTTTAGCTTTTTGTAACGTCATTTGAGAAGAAAATAGTAAATTCAAGAATAAGCACAACTTGAGTAATATTTTGTTAAATATCTTAATTAATTATATTTACTTAGTAATTATAATTAATAAAGTCTTGGTTTCCTTTCCTCACAATTAGTAATCCTTACTTAGATGTAATTTCTTAATGCTAGTCACTTTTCTAAATTTATGTAAATCAATGATAAATATACTTAAAATAGAAATTAAGATTATTCACACAGTTATGATAGGAAGTTCATTCATACTTATGAAGAAATTACATAGCAGAGAAGTGTAGTTAGAGTATTTCACACACATATCTTACAAGGATCACTCCTTCGTTTTAAACGATGCATTTCTGTATTTGAATTTAAATAATTGTTTTCAAATCTTTAACATGAACGTTTATTATATTTATTCAAATACAAAATTATTTTCCTCAGAAATACTGTACAAAAGTCTAAACTCTTTGTACCTAATTTTAGCTATTGCAAGTCTAGGACATCAGTCTTACATTATATATATCTAACTTTTTATCTAATATTTTTTTCTGTTTTAAATGAGAGATATTGTATAAAAATCATATATTTTTATCAGGAAAGAATATTGAAAAATAGTTAATCAATCCAAAGAATTTTTTTTTTTAATTTTACCACTACATTTGAAAATATTGATCCGTACCAGAATAACATTTTGATAATATGCTAAAAGTTCCAATTAGATTTCAGACTTCTATGTGCATTAAAATTCTTGGATTTTAATCTTAAAGTAATACTTTAGGTTTAATGGCATACTTACTTCAATAAAAATGTTCGTTTTCATCAATTCTAACAGAAAATGTAATATAAGACTGAAATTTGAATAAAGATTGAATTGTGCAAATAATGATTGTGTCAGCAATTGAAATAAAAGTCGAACAAATAGAAGGCAAATACTGATTTAATATTAAATAATATGTAGTTAGAAATGTCGAATAATCACGCCAAAATTATATAACAGTTTAACTTGGTTATATCTATGTATTATTTGATAAAAGAAAACGTTTGTTACGTTTAAAAAGTTTATATTAACAATATTCCATTTTTATCGGTAAGTTTCTCACAAATAAATTTAACTAGGGAGAGCCATTTAAATTGAAAATATTTAAAAATTTCTTCTTGAATCATTTACATTAAGCAAGTACATAGTTCGCCTGTCAACAATAAATATATTGCTAAATTTTTTTTCAACAAAGCTTCTGTAATGCATTTTTGTACATCAACATGCTACATTAGAAATGTTCAAGCCTACAGTTATTCTATGTTTTGATCAAAACATTTGTTAAACTTCTGAAAGATAATTGTTAATAGCAACTGTTGATTAAACAGAATATCAGCTTACTATGTTAGAGTGACAAAAAAAATTGTATATGTATAATATTTTATTTCTAATCAAATCTTGAAGCAATTGAATCGTTAATGGAAATTAAATATTAAGCGGACCATCCTTCATTATAAATACTTGTCTCATATATTTAATCTGACTTTATCATATTTTAAAATTCTATTAAAGACTTTTCATTTTGCATAATCTATATATCAAACAAGCATTCAACAAAAATCTGATGTTAATTTTTTTTTTACATAACAAGCCAATTTTAGCGAAATAAAAGTCGCTACTTTCGTTCTTTTTTGAAAAAATATCACTTACATTTTTAAATCATTTTACTTCAGTAGCTGAAAATAAGATATCAGATAGACATTGTTGATATTGATCTTATTTCGGATGAGTCGGAGGATTAAATGACCCGCCTCTGCTGAAAGTAGTGAAAGTGAACTTTTCTATGAGATGAAAACTTTCCTCATGATGCTACTCATTCATATTTTATTTCTAAAAACTGATTAACGCCTCGAAAACTTCAGAGAAAGGGAACAAAGCAATGACTTTGAAAGGCTTCCAAGTGGTGGCAATTAAAAGAGAACTCATTCGAAGGCGAAGCCCAAATGAAAGATGTATGTTCTGAAAGCTAAGGAAAATTATTGACTTTCTTTGGCATCTATTAATTAACGCGGCGTTTAATATTGACAAAAATTTCATAATTAAGGAGAGTATCAGTCATTCTCTCTTTGGATTTCCTCTTCTAACATCACTGAAGCATTAAAAGCCAACGAGCTTTTCATTCAGGGTTGGTATTGTATAGTTCGATGAATTAGAAAATTGATATTCATTATGAGTCCAATATTTAGTATTTCTATTAATTAAAATGAATTGTTATTACTACTATAAAAGTTTTCCTTTGTGAAGCTGATTATTTTAATATTAATTTTAAAATGTCAAATTTTCATTTGTTCCTAATATATGTTTTTTTTTTTTTAATTCCTTTCAAACTATTAATCTGTTCAGTGAATTGGTTAGTAAAATGAGGAATTATTTTACAAATTCAATAGTATATATACTATTATATAAAGAAATATTACATAAATGTTCTCTAATTTTGTTAAAATAAAGTTGTTCACTTTATAATATAAGCTACATGAAAGCATGTTCAAAACACCAATTAACTAAATTTCTTATACACTTATAGATAGTTGTTTCTTTTGAAAATTAACGGCAAAAATCGCATATGGATAAGACATAAGGAAAAATGAAATCTCATAAATAAATAACTATTTCAGTTATAAGTTTCACCGATTCTGATGTTAAAACTGAAACCAAAAAAAACAATGCTAATTTTCATAAATTTATTTATTATGGTATTCAATAAGCAAAATGAAAGTAAATATATTTATTGAGAATGGAATTAATTAGTTAAATATAATTTTAATACCATTTGTTCCTAAGCAAAACTAAATCAGCGGACTGTTTGTTTTTATTAAACACAAAATAAATCCACACATCTCTTTTTATATTCATTTCCACCATTTCTCTCTCAACATATTTACATCAACGTAAATTCATCACTAGCTGGCATCACAACAAAAATGCTCATTTTAGATTCCCGCAACAACACACGTTACTCGTTATATTTTACGTTATCGTCACAAGAGGGTTATTCACAATGAATGGCTGGTCGGAACATACTGCACGCCTTCACAAATTGTTGTCAACAAACATACACAAAATATTAAACTTCCCATTTAAATTCACTGAAAGTTGCTGCATTTATAAAAATCAAAATTAAAATTTTGATCATTATTTTGATTAAATAAAAACAAATAATTCAAATATTACTCATTACTCATTACAAGAAACAGAAAAAAATTTGTAATTGGGCATTTAAATTCAGCAAATGAAGTCTTGACTATTACCAATCTAACCCTATCATCTTTTCCACAAATAATAATGATTATCTTACCTTGTGCTTATTTGCAAAGAGGCAAATTATCTCCCTTAAGAAAAACTATATTTCCCCTTTTTATCTTATTCTTTTGAAGTTTCCACTTATTCTTTGCTGCATGTTGTTTGAATAGTCAAAGCTCTATTTTCTCCAAATTAAGTGGGTATATCTCGTGAATTTTTGCTTCAATTTAAGCTTATTTTCTGTTAATTTTTGCCTTAATTTAAGCCTATTTTCTGTTAAACTTATTAAGTCAGGCTCTGCAACTGAAGTAAGCTGTCTATCAATGAGGACATTATCACGAGTCACAACTTCCACTACATCCGTGTCTTCCAACAAAGGAACAAGAGGTCTTGAATTGAGCATTCCCTCAATTTGAATGATATCAGTTAAGAAATCCTCATACGATATTTTTAAATTTTCAACAACTGTTTTCAAGTAAAATTTTTATGATTTTACTCCAGCCTCCCAAACAACACCGAAATGTGGCACATGGGGAGGAATGAAGTGCCAACTCACTCCTTCCGTTATCCGCATAAATTTTGGCCGCTGCACTTCTTTTGGCAAAAAAAACCGCTTCAGCGTAGCAATAAATGCATCATTAGTTAGATCGCTTACAATTTTAAGATGTATTGCATTCATAACAAAACAAATGAAAATGCATATATAAATTTATTTAAAATATATTTACGCTGATATTTACACTTTACAAAAATGGACCACAAAAGTCTACCTCACTAATATTAAACGGATAATTTTTACTCACTCTTTTTGCAGGAAGATTTCCCATTAACTGAGTATGAGATCTTGGTTTATCTTTAAAGCAAATAACACATGAATTCGCAATTTTTTTACACAATGATTTATACATCTTGTATTACCCAAAATTTCTACCCAAATTTATATGATAACTGTTGTGGTGCCGCATGCAAAAATTTTACATGAAAACAATTTATAGTTAAATTGGACAATTTATGCTTCTTAGGAAGCAATATTCAATGCTTCCTGCCAAATCGCAAATTACTATATATTAATCTACCACCAATTCTAAAAATACCAGTAGAATAAATGCCAGCAGAAAGGAAATAAATTATTTACCTGGCTGTCAGCATTCACTTCGCATTTAGCTTTAGAGTATTACACTCCTTAGAAAATTCACTTGTTTGATCACAATTTATCAATATATTCTCAGCAGAATTGATTTCTGTTCCAGTCAGATGTCCAGAACATTTCTTATTACCAGGTTTACAATTATGCACAAACCTAAGAATAAAACACAAAATATGTAATATTTTAAAATACTTATTAATACAGTTGAGGATATCGATGAAAATGAATAACTAAATACAATAAATGAAGAGCTCTGTTCACAGTTCACTTTTTTGAGTTCACATTGCACATCATCTTTATTACATTATCTTTGAGGATATTCACTGTTTGTTAAAAAGGCAGGGCATTTTCACCACTTGACTCTCAGGCATTTTTGATAAGATCAGCCGGATTGTCCACTGTTGAAATATGAATCCATTGTTCATCACACTAAAGATCTTGGATTGTGGCTACATGGTTTACCACGAAGGTTTTTAACTAGTACAATTGTTTCTTTATCCATTACAACACAATTATACTGTCACTCCAATAATAGGTTTTAGTAACCTCCAATCGAAGAACCGACTGGATTCGTTGCATCAACTTGCAAACAGTACAGCAGCGCAGAATTTCATTCCAGGCACTGTAATCTTCTTCTGTGGAGCCCCTCTTGATTTATTAGCAACCATCTTGATAGCAGCATCCTCAGCAGGTTGATATTTGCTGTAAACATCTGCTCCGAAGGTAGCTTCTTAATCGTCGCAGAAGTCATGAAGTTCTATCATTTCAACATCTGGAAAGGGAAGAATGTATCAGGTCATCTTTATGTTGCAACTGAACTCTAGTTCTTTAGAAAAGTAGTCCCACACAAAATGACATTCATGAGGGAGCTGATCATCCCATTGAAGATTCAAAATTCATAAGTTTTGCAAAAATATCTTAACCAAAGATATCACTGGTTCAAGATGTCTGACTGGAATCAAGAATATCTGACTGACTACCCACATCAAGTAATCCTCCAACGAATTGCAAATTCTCATTTTTGTCGCGAATGAAAAATATAGTACTCATTAATTTATTTTAAACCAAACCTGAAGCAGAAAATTTGATTTCTCATTTTCATTGGTTACGCTAGAAGTTGGATAAAAATATTACTTCCCAGATTTAGACTAGATATTGAATCCTCTCCTTTGTTATTGAACTAGTTGCCTTTTTATAACTCTCACTAAATTGATCAGATTCTCTGGGAAAATAAATTAACTTATTATATGGCGTTTTACAAAAGAAGTTTCAACCAGAACACTTTTTAACATTACAACCTGGTAAACGGCATTTAAAACTTAAATAATGAGCTTTCACATATCCTACTCTGTCGTTGACAGACAATTTTTAAAACTCCTGACACTTTAATATTGAATGGTTGTTACGGCCCAAAATACATTTTAAATTGCCATTCGATAAAAACACTTTAGAAATATTTTTATTATTTTCATTCTCAAAATTACTCTTTTAAATCTCCTATGATCATAAGAAAACTACTAAGAGAAACAGAGAACTACACTCTGTTTTGCTTCCAGTTTTAGAAGCTAAAAATAAATCGCACTATTTTCTAAGCTTCTCTGGTGTAAAAAAGTCTTCTCCTTATTAATACTTATGTGACTTTATAAATCTTGAGGAAGAGAGCTAAATATTTGATCGGAAATCATCAGCTCACACAATTAGAGCATTCTTTCATTTTACGAATTTAAATGTAATATTCAAAAACAGAACTAAATCTTGATGAAAACTCATACGATATTTTTGAGTATATATATATATGTATATATATATATATATATACAGTGGGTCATTAGTGACACGAGCCGGCAAAGAAAGAAAGAAAAAAAAGCCGGCAAAAAATACATGACTACTATGCTTCCGCGGCCACATGTCATCATTGCAAAAGTAAAACAATTTCATGTCTTCAGACAACTGGGAAAGTAGTAAGAATCCTTGCATTTTATTATAGAAAATGAAATGCTTATGATCTGTTGATAGTTTAAATTGCTCAAATCACTCTTCATACTTTGGATACTAAAATTTCTTAAACATTAGAGTTTGTTAACAAAAAAATAGCATAATTTTTTTATAATTGTGACAATGTGTTGAGCAGGTGTGAAATAATAGTCTTAATGTATAGCTTAAGTTTGTCTTAAGAAGCAACTAATAAGGATACCCCGGCATCTTGGGGTATAAACGGGCACCCTCCCCTTGGAATATATCACGAACTGATCCTCCAGGGTGAGGGTTGGATGTTGGGCTTACAACTCCTCCCATACAAAGTACTTTATTTCGAAATTTAATAAAATAAAAAATAACAGGATGCCCCCTTTGGTGAAGACATTTTAACTCTGAAATTTATAGAAATTTTAATGAACCTGACATTAAATATATTAAAATAAAACGAATGAACTGAAATTCTCATATTATTTAAATGAATGAAAAAAAATCCAGTAAAAAAGATTTTTGTTGCAAAGCCTTTAGCAGTCGGAAAACCAATTTATGTTGGCTTGATTCTGTTGAATCAGATTTTAACTCACGGTTATATTATCCATTTTGATCGTTTTTCCATTTTCTAAAACAATCATGAATATGACACTCACCGTATCGCAAGATGTCCTGGGCATAGATTTTATACACTCTCGCCATTCTTTTGAACAGACTCACCAGAAGGAACTCATTGCTTAGATTATTACTTTGTATCCGGTTTAAATAGATAAAGCAGGTCTCATCAAAAATGACAACTGGGCGTAAAATGACGTCAAAAACTCGATGCTGCAGCCCACACTGGTAACATGAACTTGCATTATTAACGCTGAGTCATGAAGCATTGGTTTTTGAGTATTTTAATCAAGCAGGAAGTGTAAAATAGCTATTTTTCCATTAAATGATCAAAATACCTCACAAACAAAAGCAACATTTTTTAAAATTATTTTCATAAATTGAGTAATAATGCGTGACTTCGTTCTTCCCTGACCTGGGGAATGTTTTGATAATTTGAATTGCATGCAGTTACAACTCCTTTCCAACCGAATGAAACGTTATTAGATAAATTAACTGTATATGATAGTTTAGTGAATTGAATTAAATGTAGTTATATATATATATAATTGAAATAGAACTGAAAAGCCGGAGAAGAGAGGTAGAGGATAACGAGTCGTTATTAACGACAAGGTGATAGATAATGTAGCTTGGAGTGAGTCATCATAAGTAATAATGTATATTGATAGTAGCTGGAAGTGACTGTTGATCTAAATATTAGTAGACAAATCTACTATAATTGAGAAATGTTTCAATTAAAATGAGTTATTAGGTAAGCTAAGGCTTTTATTTAAGCATAAACTATTATTAACTGAGTTAAGTAGGATTCAAGATGAAGCGATCTTGTATATTATTGGAGAGATAATAAAATTTGTTGTCCTTCTTTTACACGTTTTCAATTGGAGTTTTAAACTTGTTAACTCTTTAATTAGACTTTGAGATATCTTTAGTGTTAAATAATGTGGAAAATATGTGATTTTTAGAAGTTGTTCTGTGTATAAATTCATTTAGAAGTGATACCTGATTCCAATAAATTGCAAACTGGGCTCAAACCTTCAGAATTTGAGAAGTAGTTAATTTGCACCGGGTGAGTAAGAAGTCAGAAAATTTCTTGGTTAATTCTAAACTAAGATTCAGAAGTGTAAATCAAACGTAAATGAAAAGAAAGAGTGTACATTAAAATAATTGTCGATAAAGGGATTTAGTTCTTCCTGTCGCATTTTTATTATATTGTGAACATGTTGATACATCAATATTATTTAATTTGGTCAATCGAAATAAATTATGAAGAAGCACTATATCTTGTTTTCCCATTTTTTAACTGCATATTATATCTTTCATTTGTGTAAATGTAATTTTATACCTAAATATTAGTTTTAAAAGTGAGAGTTCCAATTGACGATTTCTTCGTTAAGAAGCAAGGTAAAAATGAAAGACTATTGTCATATCTAAATTTTGTAATTATTACAGTCCTTTAGTAAAGTTTTTTTTTTCAAAATATCAACGTAAATCCGTTTAAATAATACACTTCATTTGATTTGCTCAATGAAAATCCTGTGATATTAACTAACATCAAACGAAAATTTAACTGTACATTATACAGCAAATAAAAGTTAATGCCACCTTAAAATAATCAGTAATATTTCAGATGGCTTTTTAAAAGAAATGACAGTCGTGTGTATATAGTAATGTATTATCTAATAAAAGAAGTTTATATCTAGTATTATGATGTTTATACTAGCCATTAATTAGGGATCTCAAGAAGTGATAAAATTCCACAAAATAATTCAGCTAGGCAAATATACTTGAATAAATTAGCTTCTTTGTGTGTGCACAGTATATTTTATTACGAGAGAGAAGTGTTGGTTTGGTTTTTTTTTACTTATTTTGAATTCTGAAACATTTTATTATTTCTGTATAATCCAGTAGTCGTAAGTGAAACCAATTAGACCAAAATGAACAAAACGATGCAAAAAGATCAGTTAGATTCAATAACTAAGTTATTGAAAATCTCAAACAATCATAAAAATCTTTAAATTCACACAATATTATCATTACTATATATATATATATATATATATATATATATATAAAAGAGTTTTTATCAGAAACTCTCAATTTAAAATCTTATATCTTATTCTCTAAATTTACGTTTAGTAATGTTTAAATATAAGGCTTTGTTTAATCATGAACCAGTAAAAATCTTTAAAATTACTTCTCAAAACAAATCATTTTATAAAACTAAAAGAAATTCTCTGTGGACATTCACCGTACACGATACGTGTATGAGACAGAAGAAGTAAAGTGAATAATACGTATTTATTATGAAACATTAGCTTTTTCCATGTCTTTCGTTTAAAATTAAAATATTTTATTTCTTTCTATACAATCCACATCCTAAAACAAGAATATCACAAGTGAATCAAGTCAGGCCAAGATGAACAAAAAAATGTACAAAAAAATGAGCTAGATTCAATGTCGTCTGTGCTCAACGTTTGGTATCTAGGGGATTTGTATCTGTCACATATCATGTACTAAAGTATAACACACAACCACTCCTCTAGGGAACAAAACGACCTTCCTTTGAAATTGTATTTGTGCTCCAGCTCCATTTTATCACGAGTTATGGTTTCTGATTTTGAGAAACAATTCTTTTATTTTGCCAAAGGTGCTATTCTATCGAATTGTTTTAAAAACGCTAGAGAATTTCTTTTATTGAAACAACACCTTAATGTGTCAACTTATCTTCCTTGAGATAGATTTACAGTTTTTAAAAGTTCTGTAAATAGATTTTTAGACATTGGTGTTGTAACTACAAAATCAAATAAAAAGAGTCTATTGAACTAAAGAAATTTAAATTAATTTACATAAAAATTTGATTGATTAAATATACTCATGTCCAAAACTATATTTACATGCTTAAAATCTTAGATTTCTCACAAACTGCGAGTTAGAATTGCTTAATTATTTGTAAAATGATACATGTTACACAAATACAAAGTGCGGAGGTTAAATTCATTGCACATGATATAAAATTATAGCATGAAACAATAAAACTTATATGGAAATGCTACATATTTGGCTGTTTCCGCAGTTAAATGATACTGGAGCTGCTTCTAATAACGACTAGATATCATTTGTATTTCTGTTACTTATCACGCTGAATATTTATAATTTTATAAATATTAAAGTGCTATTTTTAATTTAGTTTTCATAATAGGATTGTAACTGTTTTAGGTTTGAAACAGTGGCTATTCACAGTCACTGTGAATAGCCGAATAGCCACTTACAAACGCAATAGCCGCTATTTACAAAGTGTATATACTCTTGTATACACTTTGTAAATGGCGAATATATATTTCATACAAATCACAGAAACAAGCACATAATCGTTTTTAGCTTATTTGAGCACGAATCGTGAGTTTAGGATACAACGAATGCTACATATATATATTTATTTTGTTTAAATATATTTATTGATAAAATAAATTTATAACATACCCAATGTAAAATAATTAAAGTAGAGTTATCCTTCTGCTCTCAAATGTGTGCATTCCTAATTCATTGTATACAGAACACATGTATACAGGTTTAGTTTGATATACAAATTATTTAAGCAATTTAAACACCATATTAGATAGTGAAATACTTCATGGAAATTTAATTAGTTCCTTTAGTACGTATAGCTAATACTTTTGTTTATATCTCCTAATAGTTCTAGTTGTTATAAAAGGTGCATCATATGAATTCCGCCTTTTCACAGCATATTAAAAATTTTGAAACAATTATTCAACTAAATTTAATGACTGAAAGACACTATTAATTCGTCCATAGTGAAACGCAATTTTGATTACCTTTTTTTAAATATCAGATTGTATATATATACGGAACGTGACTTATCACTCAGAACGCGGTTATAGAATGTGATCAGTCTTATCATCTTATCACCAGGGAGAAGTGCTACTGGCAAAGCAACATTCCGTAAGGCAAGAGAAAACGTTTTGGGCAGGAAGACGCCGTAACAGGGCTTCACTGGACACAAGGCGAGTATCAAGTCTCGCGTCAGGTAGTAGAGATACCATTTTAGAGACTTTTATCGCATAAGTGCACGCAGCACTTACACTGAAACTGCCTATATCAATTATGTTCTTATTTGTGTCATAAATATTACTTACGTTTATTCTATTTAATTGTATATAATCATCTCAATAGTAATCATCGTGAATATGAATTATTAATATTATTCATCTTAAGCTCAAATACTCACCATTTTGGAAACCGAAATATTATATATATATATATATATATATCTGTGTGTGTGTGTGCGTGCGTGCGTGTGTGTGTCCTGAATATTTTAAAAAGAAGTCTGAATTTACAGTATGAGTGGCTCCTATATTAGGACGAAACCTTGGGAGTGTAATCTAACAACTATAATATTAAAAACAGCAGAACGGAATCAAAGGTTCCAAGAATAAGGAATTCAAACTTTTTCATAATGAAATTACAAAAAATACAGAAAACTCCCATTTATTCTTTGATATTTGAGACAATGAATTAGATTATAGTTATGGTTTTTTCTATAAGAATAATCCATCATCAAATTTTAATTACATCAAAAAGATATTTTTTTAAAAAAATGTCTAAAACACTATTGAGGAATAATAAATTTTCTTGATAAAGGATTTACTGTAATGAACAATCAAAGTTATTAACGAACATTTTCTGCTTGTTTAAATTCGAAAACATGACTTACAGTGGCTCCCAAAATTCAATTTGAGGACTGCTAATTTTCCTTCTTAAAGAAGTAAAAAAGTATTATTAAAAATAAATTTAATCTTAACATTCATTATAAAACGAAATCACTCATTAAAAAGGTATTAGATTGAGAAACAAAAATTAATTTTTTTTTAATTGCGATAGTTTTTACATTATAAAGTTACAAATTTCCAAGTTACAACACATTCATTATACACCTATTAAAATATTCCGTACATTTTGCTAAAAAAGCCGTAAATAAATATTTCATTGCATTTCCGTTCACTTTAAGAGCTTCATCCAAATTGTATGAAATTATTTGTAAGTGTTTGTGTTGCTTCCCTGGATAATTTTGCCTATTTTTCTTGTAATACTGCTAGTAAATTTTCTATGCTCCAAATATTATGCTTTTGAGCAGATTTTTCCAACAAAGACCATAAATTTTCTGTCAAAATTTGATTACTGTGTTGTATACAATTATATTTTATAATTGTACAACAACCATAATTCAACAATTTTAGATATATGTTTTGGGTTCATTACCTTGTCAAAATATACTCAAGTCCCTTAACCTAATTTCTGGAAGCGTAGATATAATTCACTCATCAGTTGATAGAAATATTTTATTTTATCTATGACCCCATTATAAAAAGAATACTGATTTTTCATTCCTTTTGCAGACTTTCCACTCAAAACCCAATCAGAATTCAAAATATATGGTAACTTTTAAGTAGAAAGCACACATAGTTATAGTGTGCTTAATACATATTAGACATAGCCATGAATTAATTGAATGTAATATATAATTTATGCTTAATACGTCATAATTACAATTTTAACTGTTTTCTGAGCTGTCAGAATTCCAAATATCTCAATTCCAAAAATTTCAACTCTCAAGTACTCCGATTAATAGAAACCCTGTAAAATATGCGTCATGCAAATTGTGGCGCATGTGTATGATGAGATAAATTGACGTTTTGAGGACGTCATAGCTGTAACAATATTAATGAAAGGTTTTATTTTTGAAAATTTACACTTATTTAACTGCAGATTGTTAAATATATTCATAATTGTTAGTTTATAAATAGTTATTAAACTAACAATTATGAATATATATTTTATAATATTGAGAAATATATTTATATAAACGCATAGCTTTCTCTTTCGTTCTTTTGCTTGATTTTCTACACCTACTGTTTGGGTCTTTTTCGTAATTCTTAAAGTGAATTTTTTAAAAATTACCACTTTATTATCCAGGAAATTTTCCGTTTAATAAACCATATTTATCAAAGAATAAAACAGGATTTCTTTGTGTTTTGTGTGCAAAACATATAAAGAATAGTTCAAGATGGATGAAAACTATCGGAATTTTTAATTTATTCAGAACGTGATTATTATTCATGATATAATTTTGCACAAAATGTGCTGTTAGAGTTGCATAATTAACAAATTCCGTTTTAACGTTATACATCTTCTAATAATATTGCTTAAACTCGAAACTTTAGTTTTTTTTAGTTTTGTTTAAGCTGTATGAATTATATATTTCTTGTAGTTTAAATTAACAACGATTATTTCAAGCCATATGAAATATTGTATAATACTGTAACTATCTTTCTCATATCTACAGAGATCTTTTGAAGACATCAGTACGGAAAATTTAAATCTATTTCAATAAAGAACAAAAAAAAAAAAAAAAGATGTGAAAATATTAGTCTTATGACTTACTTTCAATCAATATATATATTTTTAAAAATATTAATCATTTTTAATTCTTTTATTTAAATAAGTTTGGTGCATAAGGAAAAAAAATAGGGGAAAAACCTTTAATCCAGAAATTCTCTCCCCCACCCCTAAAAACTTTTTCTAGTTTTTTCCTTAATCAAACTAAAGCTAAGCAAAAAGGATTATGCTGCAAAAAATTCGTATAAGAAATTGTAAACAGAAAAAAAAATGTAAAAAAAGAAAGAAATCGAGACTACTTTATTTTTTAGAATCTCATCTCCTATTAGATGCTTAACACTAAAGTTAATCCTTTTCTTAACAAAACATTGATATAAAAAGTAAAAGAAAGTGAGTATCTTGCTTCTAAAGCTAATCTTTTAAACTCTTTGGAATTAAATTTAAGAAGCTTCTAAAGTCCTGGATTAGATACGGTTTTTGTTTTAAAAACATTAATGAAAAAGTTTAAGCATTTAATCGTTTACTAAAGAGATTAGTGTAAATAACTTTAAACTATCGATTATTTGCGACATTAAAGTTTGAGAAAAGACTAACAACCTAGACCAAATTTTTTCATCATATGTTATATTGAGGAATATGATCTCAAACAACCAGATTTAAATTGATTCATTTTGTTTGGAAATGTAAACTATTTTTATGCCTATAAATTTAACTCTTCACAACATACTATTGAAGTATAAATTCAAAGTACTATTAACTTGATTATAAATTTACTTGGACTTGCATGTAGTTATAAATAATCAATGACTGTGGAAGCAATTTATCTTTTTCGTGTTACGCTTCAATGTTCAATAATAGATTAAATAGTAATTTGTGAATAGTATTATTAAAAGCCATGACAATCTATATTAATCTCTTTAAGAATTATTTAGTATAAATGCAGCTTTTTTTTTTTTTTCATTTTATTAAGGGAAACAGAAAGTAATGTCGTTTTCCTACATTAAATTTAAACACATACATTTTCACCAAGTTTTTATTTTTAATCAATAAAGTTCGTTTTCTACAACCTTTTGCCACATAGTGTGCAACTTTTCCTAGCCGGATCGATAAAAATCAAATGGTTTTCAAGCAAAATATCTAGAAATGGTATTGTGGACATCGTCCGAATTTTCAAACTTTTTGCAACTTAAAAATTGTTGTAATAATCGGAATAAATGAAACTCCAATGGCACAATAAAAGACGAGTATGGTGGGTGAGTCTATACCTTCCATCCCAATTCATTAATTTTCCCCATGATTCGTCTTGAGCAGTGTGGTCTTGCATTATCATGTTGAAGAATACCTTTTCTGTTGACTATCGTTGGGCATTTTTCTATTAAAGATTGATTTATCCAATTGTTCACAGTAAAGGTCAGCATCCACAGTTTGTCCAGGTTTCAGCACTTCAAAATGAACGATCCCGTGAATATTCCACTAAACACAGAAAAGCGCCTTAGCTGTAACTCTTGATGATTCATTTGGAGAGAGCTACTGCCCTTTGCGTAATGAACTATCATAGAGGAACCAATTTTCATCTCCAGTGATCAAACAATCAAAAACCTCTTCTGTATTGTGCCGCTGAAGCAATAATTTTCATGCGGTGGACCGGTTAGCTTTGTTTCCTTCGACAAATAATGCGGTACCCAAACTTTACTTACTTTACTAATCTGTTGCGTATGTTCATGAATGGTCGACTAAGGTTGGTTAAGAGTGTTTGACTGTTCCTCGTTTGTCTGGCCCGTATTTGCTTCTATTTCTGCCCTAAACATATCATTTTCTAAAGTTATTGCTCTTCCTGATCCAAAAATGTCGGAAAGATTGAAATTACCATATTTGAACCTCCATTTGAATTTCCATTTGAATTAAGATCTCAAATGTGTTTGGTAGCAATGGTTGCGTTATTAGTGAAACTCAAAAAGCATAAAATGTCGGATATGTATCTCTTTTGGTATTTGACAGATCATTTCACCTAAAAATGCAAAAAAAAATTAATATTTAATTATTTATAAGTAAACAAGTCACTCTAATCTTCAAATGTCTTTAAGACTACTTTGAAGTACATAATGAGCTGATGAATGACTAACGAATATCGACAACTGCACAATACCCCTGATAATTATTTTTACCTTAGAATCTTTAACTTTCCTAAAATACCCTCGATGGGAAGTTCTTCTACTGTCGCATCTAAGCTTTGAGTGACAGAGGTGACTTTTAAAAGAATAGATATACTTTATAAGGGGTAGTCCTAAGATTTGTGGTACTGATTATTTATTTAAACACTATTTGAATATCCCGTGTCAAGCAGTACATTGACTCCATAATCATTTATGAATACATGTCTCAAGTATTGACAATCTCTTGCGAATTGACCAAAATTATTGCAAGAAAAGCATTTCGGTTCCCTTTTGAGTTTTCTTCTTCTTCATCCAAGACTTCTTTACTTGTCCCTTTCTTTCCTTTGCTTATTCCTTTCTTCTATTTGTTTCTCCTCAATCCTGTTCGACTGTTTTTACCAACATTCCTTCTATAGATTATTTTTCAAACTGGTCATTATAGATTGTGATTGCTTTTTCTTCTTCCACTTCAACGTCTGGAAGAAAATTCTCGCCCAGTTGCCAAGCAAATTCAATCAAATCACGTTTTAGCTATTTTAAAACGGATGACATACTTGTATTTATTTATTTGATTGTAATTCACTCACGTACAACACACATAATCTCACATTGCACATCTGTTTTTTTATTTTTTTTTCAGTTCCTTCAGCAGTCCGTGCTTGCTGCGTATATTCATCTTCTGATTGCAGAAAATTTTTACTAACAAACTTTTTTCACTCCACTTCTGATTTGTAGAAATATACTATTACTTTTAATATCATCAATTAATAATAAACTTTATAATAACAACACTTTTAACTTTTCACTTCTGATTGTTAGTTACTCTTCTTAACTTAGTATTCCAATATTTAACTTATCTTTAAGTTTCAGATAAGAACAGACTTCAACTTTGCAACTAATAGAAACAGTTCATTCAATTCTTTTAAATACTTTCGCATTTTTTACCTTGGTGATCTGTGCAGTTTACTTTTAGCATATCAAAGCAATCCGTTCTCTAGAAGGTCAATTGCTTACACTTTGACATTGAAACTAAGTGAATTGTGTAATTGACTTCTCACACTTCTTTTTATAAAACGCCCTTTACTGGTTGGCGTTAAACTTTACATTACATTTTTATTTTAAGTTATTATTATACTTATTCCCTTTAATAATTTCGGTCTTCAATTTCTATGATCGTTTATAATTTTCAAATTAATGTATAATTTGTACTTTCGAAAATATGTAAGATCTAATTAAATTGTTCGTTAAGAAATATAAATAAAAGTATTTAAATCTCAGTCCATTAAAAACATATATTTATGCTAATTTTCAAGAATTTTCTAAAATGCTTAATTCTAAGTCATAAATCACGAAAATGTGCAGTGTAAAATTTTGTGCTAATCTCACGAAGTGATTTTTCTACTAATTTGTTGCAAATTGGAGTTGAAATAACAGAAAAATTTATTCAATTCATTGATGGACAAGTATTCTTAAATTTCGAGATTATCAAAATATTGCAAAACAAAACATTATATAATTTTTGTGCCACACATTGGGAGTAGGTTGTACATATCTTCTAGGCAACAACTTAGAAAAATAGATATTGTCTAGTTTATTAAAATTCCGACGTTTGCGATTTATTAACTACTTTCGAGTATGCTATATGAGATATGCAAAATATTAAACAATATTAAGTGAAAATTTATATGAATGAGGGGACACTTAATGTTATAAATATATGTATATAACGTGTTTGGCTATAAATCATAATGTGAACTTTTAAAATCAAAAGGAAATGTAATTTGAAGGTTTTCTGTTTAAAATAAACTTAAGCAATGAAAAAGGGTTCATTTCTATTTTAAAGAATATACATTTTATCAATACATAGAAATACATATTTCTAAATATATAATGATATTGTAATCTAAAATTCTTCTTCTGAATCTGTGAAAATCTGCATTCATTTTCTCTTAATTAGTTTACATTTTATTGATAGCAATATATTGGAACATAAAAAAGCTTAAAACATCATGTTGTTGTTATAAAATCTCTAGTGGCCAAAACAAAAGAAATATATTCAAAAATAACGATAAACTTGCTTTATAAATATTTTTGAGTGCCATTCATTCTGTTTTTAATTTATTCTGATCTTAATTAAATGTCTGACTTTAATTGAGTTATTCCATCAAATTATTCTATTTATTTTCCATAATCTTACAGAAAAATACTGATATCTCTATAAATATTGCAAAACGAAAACCAATTAAGCTTTGACTGCAATGAAAATTTTTGAAATATTCGACAACCACATATTTCTGTGAATAAATTTTACAACTTTGTCAAAACTAAATTATGGGGTTGGCTTATATAAGGATCAGCTAGTTCTCATGAAATGTAGGTACTTTAAAATTAACTGCGCGGGTGATAAATTATCACAGTAGGGGTATTCCAAAATTAAGTTTCGTCATTCTTTTTTGCAAGCAAACTGTATCGCTAAAATAAAATAAACCAATTCATCGTAAATTGTATACCTTGCACTACTTTTCGATATACTTGCAATTAACATTGAGACATTTTTCGTTGCGTGCAATCAGTTTAAAGAAACATTCTGGTAAAACTCTGCGCCCTGAGATGCAAGCATTGATCGCACAGTCTGCTTCACCTTTGTATTGTTTTGGATGGAACTGAGCACAACTTATATTTAGTGTGAACACCAATTCTATCATAGTTATAAGCCTATCCGCTAACACCATGTTCTGCGCTCTTGCAGTTTTGTTTTCAAACACAGAAAGAGGAAGAGCGCCAACTTCGATCTTCATCCTCCACACTCTGCCTTACTTAATTGAACAAGTAAAATCTAAGTCCAATCCTTTAAGGAGACATGACCTGTTTACCATTTACATTCTGCAGACGTTCATGAATGATGGACACTCTAATCCTGCATGTCATTTATACCAGGATAACAACACGAACTTCCATTGCCGGCCACGTTGTCAGTCACGTCTCGGGCACGCTTTTCTAATTCAACCCTCTTTTCTTCGTCGCCCTGCGCATGCGTCATTCCTCATCCACTGACGCTACTTCTGTTGTTGAACCAGCAATAGGTGTGGATTCTTATGGCGGTTATTTGTTTTATCTAGTGTACCAAAATAAATGATGAAACTTACTTTCAGAGAATCCCTCGTACATAGCAACTTGATATATCTTAATGTTATGAGTAAAATAATTCTGAATAAAATGATCATTCTCTTTGTGGAAGTGAGTTGTTTGTGTTTAATGAGTGTTTCTGTTACTAGGTTTGCTGAGCAATACAATTCCTTACTTTTTTTAGTTCTTTTTTTCTATCACCAATGTGATTCCTTAATTTTTTTTTTAAAATCTTAAGTTAAATGTTTTGATTCTTATTAACATTATATAAGTAGTACATGTTTGCACCTTATTTACGTATTAACATAGATAATGTTATACATGTAATAATAATGTATTCCATTCCTTACTAATGTATAGAAATGAAAAATAATTATATTTAGTCTTACTTTTGACTTAATTCTAAAAATATTTTATATTCCTGGAGATCTTTTCAAAACATTGTTTTGTGAAAATAGTTCTTGTTTGTTAACTTCGAGAAAACCATTACATTTGCGATTTTATTTACATAAATAAGTATTTAAATATTATTCGTTTCTAAAATAAACTGCCTCCTAAAATGGTAAAAAATGTGCCTTCAGAGAAAATGTATTTCTCATAAATGCATTCTAGCAAATTAAATTTTCTTTATATTCTCATTCTGTATAGTCGAGCTTCAAGCTATAATTTCAGATTCACTAAGCCGAAAAAAATTTCGAAATATAATCCAAGGTCTCACTAACAGCTTCAAGAAAATTCAATTTTTCCTTCTTGATTCCCAACTAGCAAAAAAAAAGAATAATAAATAGGAAGGAAATGGCCCAAACAAGAAAAAAAAATCATATTAAGATTAGAAGGTACGCTTTGATGAAACCAAAGGGTCTTGAAAAGAGATATCTAAAATGAAAAATTATAACAAAGAGCAGACAGAATACAATTGGTTGTTAATAAAACCTAAGTTTATTTTCATTTTCTATCGAATGACAATTCAAAAATGATAACAGTAATTTATGCGATTTGGTTCGACAACAACCGATATTCCTTTTGTTGATTATCATATATTTTTTCTTTTTACGTTTTGTTATAATAGCAAATGAATTGGAAGTATTTGTTTTGTGTTGATGTACGCGACATTCTAGAGAAACAAAAGAAGCAGAATGAAATATATCTGGTGTTCCACTATATTACGAATGCCAGTGAAATCGATGTTGACCTTAATATCTTTCTGTTTTCACAAATGTGTAACAAATCGATATCTTTTTCCTGAACAATGCAATGAATCAGTAAAAGACGACTTAATTATCTTGTCTTAATTAATCATGAAGCCTTCATTCGAAGACTATGTTAATGGTTCAAGGCTTTTTTATATTACTTAATGTTCTTTGATAAAATGTAAGCAATAAACAGTAAATGCACTTCAAATGAAGATGAATATATACGTTTGAGTTTTCCACTATAATTACATTTGGTATTGATGTCATAGAAAACAAAACATACATTGTTACAAAAAAAAGTGCATTATCGTTCAAAAAAATAAAGTGTATTTTTTTCACTAAGTCAATTTAAAAAATTTTCCTTCTTTTAATTTTCACATTTTGATAATTCGTAGTTTATATAATTATTCTAAAACTTTTATTTTTATTTGAAAAAAGCTGAAAACTGATACAATTACCTACTACTGAAAGATAATCAATATATTTTTGTCGATCAAATAAACAAGAAACAAGAAAAGGCTGATATTTCCATTCTTCTTTTCTAAAGTCATGTAATACTATATGCATGCAACTATTTCTCTTAAAATGTAAGAAAGATTAATTGAAATATAAGATAATAGGCATTGAAGGAAACAACAAAGATTTATAATAAAATACAAAAATATAATACGTAATATTATAATATAATATTACAACATAATAATTTTGTAATATAATATTATAATAAAATATTGTAATAAAATATTATAATATAATACTATAATATTATATCTTATTTAAATATTATAATATAATAATATTATAATGTAATAGGTTAATAGATAAAGATATTGCAAATAATAGTCTTATTGATTTTTTAAAAAAAAATTACGTGGATCTAACTTTCGTTTGAATATAATAAAATACAAATTTCTTCAACATTTTTCTTCGATGTCTTTAAATGCATAATGATCTTTTATTCTTCAATGTCTTTAAATGCATAATGATCTTTTATTCTTCAATGTCTTTAAATGCATTATGATCTTTTATTCTTCAATGTCTTTAAATGCATTATGATCTTTTATTCTTCAATGTCTTTAAATGCATTATGATCTTTTATTCTTCAATGTCTTTAAGTGCATTATTAGGTTGAAAAGCTTTATCGTAACTATTTATAATTTTTTCTCTCGAAAATAAAGCGTCATTATAATAAGCAGTGAATCAGTTTAATGAAAATATATTCCAGTCAATTTTGTCAAATCAATTAGCTAATTGTTTCTATTTTTAAAAAACAACGAGTACCTATAAAAGTAAGATTTAGTTCATTTTTATAGCACTTTTTCAAATATTTAGTCAGTCTTTTCCCTTCTATAGGTCACAACAGCACATAACAAAATATTCCATTTATTATTTTAAACGTGTTTTTATAAAATAATACTTACAAAGAATGTCATTTTAAAAAATGCCTTATTCAGAGATTAAATTTGCATATCTATATATACACTGCTGTCCACACAAAATGCAACACTCAGAAGGACCAGAGATATCACAGCGAAATTTATTTGGCAGATAGCAAGTTGTACAAAGATCAAACGATTAAAATTATAGCCTCTTCTGAAGTATGAATGATGACAAAATCAGTAGTTAGTGTAGCAGCCATTGTTGCCTATAACCCCTGCCACATGCTTCGGCATAGAATCAAAGAGGCTTTGGATGTATCCTTGGGGTACAGCAGTCCATGCGGCTTCCACATATAGCCAAAGTTGATCTGGTGTAACAGCGGATGGTGTTTCCCGAGCCGGTCGTTGTGCAAGCATGAACCACACGTTTTCAATTGGCGATAGATTGGGAGAACAAGCAGGCCAAGGAAGCAATTCAATTTGATGGGTAAAGAACTCTTGAACATTGTGTGCCACGTGTGGTCGCGCATTATCCTGTTCGAATATGGCTGATGGCAAGTGCTGAAAGTATGGGAGGATCACGGGCCCCAATACCTCAGAGATGTAATGCTGGTTGTTCAGTGTACCGGTAATGCGTACTAGAGGGGTGCGGGAGTGAAATCCAATACCACCCCAAACAGTGATACCGGGTGTAGGGCCAGTGTGGGAATTTATAACGCAACAATTCAGCAGCCACTTACCACGGTGTCTCCAAACTCAAATCCGACCATCGTGAAGTTGCAGGCAGAAGCGGGATTCCACAATAAACACAATTTCGATCCATTCCGTTGTCCATATCCACCGTTCATAGTATCATTGGCGGCGACAACACCTGTGGTTTCGAGTCAAGGGTAAACGAAGCAATAGATGCCTTGAGGACATTCCACTCTACTGCAAACGGCATCGGATGGTACAAGTGGACACCGAATGATGCGTAGCAGACTGAATCTGTTGCGCTATGGTTCGTGATGTGGCTGCGCAATCCATCACTGCCATGCGCACAATCTGCCTGTCATCACGGGCAGTGGTACAACAAGGTGGGTGTAACCGGCCCCGTCGGTCCGTCGTTCTCTCCTGCATTCAGCGATCATGGATCCGCATCAGAGTTGCTTGGTTTCGTCTAACACATTGACCGATTTCTCTGAAGGATAATCCGCAATCCATATAGGCTACTATTCTTCCTCGGTTGAATTCAAAAACTTGGTCAAAAGACACTCGATGCCTTCCACGAGGCATAGGTAAACAGCTTACGCAAAAAAAGCACAAAAAAACATTTGCCGTTCTTCAAATCGCCATTCTGTTCTCCTCTTACAAAGCGCTTGCGAGTGGCGCTACGGTCGCCCGTGATGTGCGTCCGCACTTCATTACTAATGATTTGCATAGCTCATCGTCGCAAACATTTGCATAGCTTGTCACAAGCGCATGATGTAAATTTCACATGGTTTGTATGCTTCCTTCAGGGTGTTGCATTTTGTGGGGCCAGCAATGTACATATATAAGCGAAATACCACTGACTGACTCATCACGAAATCTCTTAGACTATACAACCAATTGACAAGAAATTTAGCATGGTTACTCATTTTGCGATGTAGACGCTCACTAAGAATGGATTTTACGGAATTCTTATCCAAAATGTAATTTTCATCCGTTAATCTACTCTTATCTATCGGTTATGTAATTTTTGGCGACTTTATCGCCAAAAATGATATGACGGAATATATTTTTTTATATGTGTACTGTGTATTGTCACCAATTAAATTTACTTGGAGAGATTTGAGCGTGCGAAATGGAAAAATACCAAATAATTTAATATTGAAGCGCTAATGGAGGATGGGCAAGATTTTGGCAAAGAGGCTCTTTATGCGAAATTTCGTGCATATCGAAAATAGAATAGAAAATAGAATTTAGCCATAGAAATAAATGAGTTTGGAATTCCACGGTTAGTGAAAGTGTAGTTTAGTTCCAAAACTTAGAGGGATTTTGAAAAATACTAAAATGGTGACTTCTTACGGAGTAGCGCACACACAAGATAATCCACTGAGTAGGATGTATTGTAGGTTTGTCATATATAATGTAAGTGTTGAGCCTCGAAATTCCTTCAATTAGCGATTTATCACCAAATTGAAGCATTTCAATGGCCTTGCATTCTGAAATTTGAAAAGCTATACTATTGTAACCCCAGCTGATTTCCGACCGCTTTGCTGAGCAAACGATAATTTCTTATTGTTGTGGAACCTAAGCGTAAGTTTTAAATTTATGAGAAAACTATTTTATTACTAATAATTATTGATAAATTACATTTGTAAATCTAAACGTAATCTAGATTACAAATATTGATATTGAAGTTGTCTTTTAACAAATGAATAATAACGATATGTTATTCATGTAATTGATAAAAAAAAATATAAATTGCTGTCAAAATATTTATTTTGATACGCTTAAAAAATTTATACATTTGTGGCTTATATTTTGAAACTGTGATTTTGTGTTAATTGAGTGGTGTGACGGGTGACGTTTTACTAAAAAAATTATTATACTCTATTTTTTGTTAGTATTTTTGTTGAATTTTTAAATAATTTTATTTTAAAAAATTAATTTTATTTATATTTTTTAACTTGAAAAGTATTTCATTGTAGGTTAATATAAATTGTCTTTTCATATATACTTTTCAGTTATAATTTTTAATAATGAATGTAGAATATATTTTGATAGATGGATACCTACTCCTTTCAAAGTTCTTAAAATTCTTGGCAACGGCGAATGTTTATTTTCATCTCTGTCTTTGCTGGTGTTTGGTGATATATCGATGGCGTATAAAATGAGAAATGTTATTGTTTCTCACGTGTTTAACAACTGGGATCGGTTTAAATGCTACACTGAAATGATATCTGGTGCCCTTATAATACTAGCAACTTATACTTTACCGAGATGTGTAAACCAAACACGAATGGATCTATTAGCGAAATTATGGCGGCAAAAGAGCTATTTCCCTATCAGTTTGTAGTGTATCAAGGTGCCTGCCTTATAGATTCTGTTGGTGGAGCAATTCAGGGGGGAAAAAGATTACGCTTTACAGGAAACTACAATAGTGATCATTTTGATGTTTATATTGAAATAGTTGAATTAACAAATATAAGTAAAGTTAATCCTGGTTATGATAATATGAAACACAATGAAGAAGATGTGTCATCTTTAGTGTTTCAGCCTCAAAATAATGTGTCTGTGTTACTTTCAAAGACTCAATTAATATCTAACATTGATTCATCAAGTTCAAGTGAATCGATTATTAATGATGTAATAACTCTTCAACTAAATAAAGGTAAACAAAGAAGAAAAAGATTAAAAATTTCAATTATATATAAACAAGTAAGACAAGCTGCTAAAAAATATACTCAAAGTCATCCTGCAGTACATACAGAAGCTGCTTCAAAATATATTAAAAGCCATCCTGAAGCTCATAGAGCAGCTGAAAGAAAACATTTTGTAATTACCCTCATGTGAATCAGGCAGCTGTAATTAAATACAATGAAAAAAGATCAACAGTTAAATTAGTGACCTGGACTTTTAAAACGTTGTCTGGTTTTAAATATAAAACATATATTGACTATTCAAATGATAAAATCATCAGTATCGGAAAACGTTTGCCCTGTTTAAGGTTCCATGCTTTCAAATGGATAGAAGAACCTAATGCAGGGGTCGGCAGCCTATTAAAACTGAAGAGCCAAAAGTTACAATTTATAAAATTTCCCAGTTTTTAAAGGGCCACAAAAGTTTTTCTATTTAATGTTATAGTATTTACACATATATATTTGATTTTTGATTTAAAACAAACGAATTTAATACGGAATAATATTTATTGATATAAAAACACATATATGGATAGAAAGTTTCATTAAATCTGGCTTATAGCTTGTTGTCTTAAGTTTCAAGCACGACTCTAGATTTTTATTTGTTAGTTGACTCCTAACTTTACTTCTTTATTATATTCATGCAAGACAACGCTTGCTCACACAAATATGACGACCCGATGATCGTCAGCACACCATACGCCAACTTCACCTCACAGTAGTATTCTGGAAGACTATTCCATGGGCCGAATATGAGGGCCTCAACTCGAGGAAATTTCTTTTAGAGCTGTGAGTTTGTGCTGCGCGATATGCATGCATTTCTGGACTTCCAACTCTTCCAACTTGTTCTTGAGTTCTGTGACCATTCCACTCCACAAGTCTTTGATTTTCCAATCCAGCAATTACATTTGAAGCAATCCAGCATCAATTCCAAATAGCTCAATGTTGATCTCATTTGTATTTGTGTTGAGAGGATTTACTATGAACGCGAGAGTACTTTTGTTTGCTTTTAATTGCTCGAATCTCTCAGCGAATCCATTCTTCATGTGTCTTAAAGGTAAGCTGAAGTAATTTCTGTCAATAGTTGCATTGGTCTCATTGCGATATCGATTCAGATTTTTAAATTTACCACTCTCCATGTCTTCAACAAAAAACAGAAGTAAATTTTTTTGGAAATAGACCACTTCTTCAAGCAAGGTGTAGCCTGGTTTGACATTACTTTGCAGTTTTAAATTTAGTTCATTTAGTTTCATTGCGGTATCTACCATGAAGTTAAATTTTTACAGGCATTTGTCTTCTTCCAATTTGGGATGTTCAATGCTTTTTTCATCGTGGAATGTTTTTATTTCACTCAAGCACAAAGCAAAACGTTTCAATACGTTAACTTTAGAAAGCCATCACACTTTATTGTGCAGAATTAGGTCAGAAAACTGGCTATCCATTTCTTCAAGGAAATTTTTAAGCTTGCGATGGTAGAGTGCTTTTGAAAAGATGCTGTTAATGATCTTAATTACCAACTATTAATAACCTCAACTATTTCGACAGGAAACGTTTCCGCACAAAGCACTTCTTGATGAATTATGCAGTGAAACTTCAAAATTACGCGGTTTATTTTTTTCCGA
Source organism: Nephila pilipes (assembly GCA_019974015.1). Classification (NCBI taxonomy): domain Eukaryota; kingdom Metazoa; phylum Arthropoda; class Arachnida; order Araneae; family Nephilidae; genus Nephila; species Nephila pilipes. Next base: position 163,637 of record BMAW01043626.1, on the reverse strand, counting down.
AGAATTGATGTTACCTCTCTAAGTATACCTGTCATACTTCTGGCTCCATCAGTTGCTATAAAAATAATTTTATTTGTTTCGAATCCATTGTGTTCCAGCCATGTTTGCATAGAATTTTCTATATCTTCTCCACGATTTATCCTGAGAGTGGTAGCAATACTACAAATTCTTCTTTTCGAACTTGGGCCTACATATACCTGTCGAAAAGGGTAACTTGTGCCGTGTCATTTATGTCGAAAAACTCGTCTATAGCAAGTGATAAGGCAGAAGCCTAATGAATTTCGTCCACTTGCATATGTGTTACATTTGAAGACATTTTAGCTGTTCAAACTTGTACCAATTTAGCAGATAATTTCAAAACTTTTTACGTCTCTCATGATTTCTGCTTCGTTTTAAAAATCTCGAAACAAGTCTTGAGATGAACGTATAAGAAATTATGTGAAGTACTCTTCATCTGTAAATCGTTTTCCTTTTCTTGCAATTTCTAATGATACTGCAAAGCTTGCTAGATTTACATCACTGGATGATTACGCCCAGTTAATTAGCATGGAACTTGATTTTTTTTGGAAAGCTTCAACAGCCTTTTTCATGCGTCACCTACAAGATTATCATCACTGTCCAAATTGAATATGGATTCGTTGCAAAGACGACTGCATTCCAATCATTTGTAGTTCAATCTTTTCGAACGCGGCACCACTCTAAGTGGAGGCGATAGTTAGTGGCTGTCAATGGCAGTACAAGGAATGGGCAACGCTGTAGCAACTTTCAACTTTCCTTCAGCCTGGTGCTCTCATATGTACGGACTGACACAAATGCCTATAGAAACAGTGCTGCCTGTGTATGGATGATGGATAATGAGACAGTAGACGCAATTCGTGCTTTTCGTATGATGTGACATTCTTCCCTACTATTGGTCAGTCAGCGGCATCCTATGATTGGTCGCCGTGTAATAGACCTTTCTCTCTTCGAATAGTCCTAACACCTCCTCACCGTAAGGGCAGAATGGCCTGGCTGGCGAACTACTCGGCAAGTTGACCAACCGGTTTCCATTATGCTTATGATTCTTCTCCTCTCGAAATATTTACAACTTTTTATATTGTCTCCGATGGTATCGTAATGGCATATCTAGATAAATAGCGTTCATCTGCAACAGATTAAATACACGTAAACAAACGCTGCTGACCTGTTTTATAGTCCAAGTAGAACGAAGATCGACCCCTTCTGGTATCATTACGCAATCACGCCGCAATTCTGATCATTAACAAATCTATCGGACACGTACTTTCCTGCCAATTTTAGAAACACTCTTATTCTTCCTTCTTGGTGCACAAATTTTTATGGTAATGAGTATACATGTTGACAATACAAAAATTTATTTGAAGATATCACTTCATAAAAACAAATTTTATGCATTATTATGCACATCATATAAACGCCGTTTTCGGTTTCTAACTAAATTATAATAAAAATTAGGGAGTATTAGAAACGATCCGTAATTTTAAAAAGACTTTAAATTAGATTGATCATTCAAATCACAACTCATAGGAGAAAATGTCAGTTTAGATTTCATTTGAATGTATACATCGAATGCGAAACTGACATGAAAAGTTGAAAAGAATACAAGAGCCAGATGCCTCCACTAGAACTAGTTCCGCTAGGTGTTTCTTCCTCTCCATTCGTACTTCTTGTGATTCGAACCAGGTTTGCCTCAGAACTGGCCTTAATTTTGAGGAACAGTTTAATCTCAAGGCTTTGTTTATCAAATTGAATCTAATGCTTTCGTTCATCGTTTGCGGTGAGTGCTTTTAGAAGAAATTTTTCTCACCATGTTCGTTTTCAGAGTTCGTATATGCGCTTGTTGGTTAATTCTACTCCGGGTACTGTATCGGGCATGCGGTGTGTGTCCCCATCTGTGTTAATCTGAAGGAAAATTCGATAGCGCTTGGACGATAGTATTTGCGAACGACAGTTGCTTGCTCATAGTACGAAAATGTGCCTACCGTACGGATAAATGAACCGACGATGTCTTTTGAGTTGCTTTTCCTGTATACAACCTTCGTGTTAAAGGAAGGTCATACACCGGGGAGAGAAGAGAGAGGGGTAGGAATGAATAATTCAGAGAAGCAAAGAACGAGTGTCTGACGGACCACTGATTCGAGTTTTCTCGCCTTTTAGATGAACTGGTTCGAAAGAACAGATTATTCTTTTCATCTTTCCATTTAAATGTTAGCTCTTTCTATTTGTCACATAGTTTTTCCAAACTAATGAAAGAGATTATGAATGGAACGGAATAATCGGGGCAAAAGTGAAAGTACGTTAATCGAACGAATAAGCACATGAACCAGAAAGAACTGTAAGAGCTCTTAAAACAATCCATGCCTAGGTTGATATGGATTGAGTTATTAATAAAATATAGGACGGGGGACCATGTGGTGCTCAAAAAGTTTATAAATATACAACTTAATTGTTTTAAAAGGAAACATTTTAAACCTCGGATTAATATTTCTTCTAAATCGGAATGAAGAAAGGTGTACGCGTTAAAAATATTTCTAAAATAAATCAGAGAATCGTATTATAACAGAATCACAAATTGAGATTCAGGAAGTTATTTTTGAATCAGTATTTTATTCTACATAAACAACGATTTCAATTTAAAAAATCAAACGCGCGTTTAACTTACAAATATTTTAATCTTATAAATGTTTATTACATGTTCATAACACTCTTTTGGCTTCCTACTCCTGACGGCCCTAAGAATCGTTTTTGCAGTCAAGAGGTCGCGTAACTTTGAGCAAATGTCAGATGGCAAAGTCGTAACCTAAATGGACCCCCAACACATAACACCCAATCTTCGGTTATATATGCATACATATATAAATAAATAAATATATATATATACATAAATATATAGATATTCCATTATACATTATATTAAACGTATTTTCAAAGTTTAAAATAAATTATGATTTCAATTTTTAAATTAAAACAAGCAACTCTTATTATTCGTTTAAATTCAGTTTTAAGTACTTCAACTTTCACTTCTAATTGCTTCCCTCTGATTGATTAAAATTCATGGAATAATACTGCTTAAAGCAAATTCTTCCTTTTCATATGAGATTTCACAGCGACTGAACGTGCATTATACCTGCTCTGTGCTCTTTGATAAAAATCGACCTTATTTTGTTGATTTATTGACTTGAAATATATTGTATTTCAATCCATATTTCTACTTTTATCAATTTTGATATTTATATTATTGAATAATTTATATCTACTATTTAATTTTTAAGTTTTCTGTAGCGTTAGGCTTACGATTTAGTGTTAAGTTTTGGCGATTTTCTAATCCGTTCATTTGGCGAGGAAATGACGGATGTTAACCCTGTTTGTGAGTTTTTTCTTTCAGATTGCTGGAACACGGATCCCATCCAAGAAGAGGAGCCGATGGATTGGGAGGATGTCCCCACCCTCCAGGTAATTCCACCTTCTTATCCTAACCGTCCACCACGCAAGATGAGGAACCTCGTCTCCAAGGTAAGTGCACCTCCTGTTTCAGCCAACCGGTTCCCGAACATGAGGGCTCTCGTGCCGAAGGTAAGGACACCACAGGCTCTCAAGGTGACTGTGATGTCTTTTATTTTTTCTGTTGTTTCTCCCTTTACTTCCTTTGTTGCTTCTTTTTTCTTCTAATGTATAATAAGTATATACATGTTATTATTTATCCTTAGCATTGGCGACTTTTTTTTCTGGGACGGCGAAATTATGGCGACGAAACTTATAACGGACTTTCATGATTAGAAATAACATTTTACTGAAAACAATAGGTGCAATTTGTTAGTGCAAAATTAATATTGTTGCATAAAAAATAAGTTAATTATTTATAAAAGTATTTCAGGAAATAAATTTATTTTAGCTTTGGAAAATATTATAAACGAACAATGCATAGTTATTTGGCACAGTTAACTCATTGGTTTTGACGAAAATTCCAAAAAGGGCATTGCACTTCATTATTAGGAAATAAAATGCGGTGAAAATGCAGTTTAGCGTAACCACTTGGCGAGATTAGAAAAATCGCCAAATTTGGCGATTTTTATGGCGGAGCCTGAAGCCTTATTCGAAAGGGTTGCCACGGCTAAAGGCATCTCAGTGGAGAGGAAGCATGGTAGCCACAATAGGCAAAATATCGTCATACCCAAGTGGTTACGCTAAACTGCATTCCAACCTAAAATGCTTGATGTAGTATTGATTAATATATTAACATACTCGAACACATAATTCATCATATATTTCTTGCCGCCAATGCGTTGTCGACTTTCTTTGCATCACTCCATCAATGTTTATTTTAAATTTTCATTACTTTATTATTATGCAAGAATTTTACTGTAAATGAAAATTGTATAATACGTATCAAAATGTATCCTGTAAATGTGTGTATAACATTAAGAGGAGTACATAAATTAAGATTTGTTGATTTTGTTAAAAATAAATTTCTTAACGCAAAACTAAATTAATATTGAAGCTGATGGAAGATTCACATCATTTTGTCGTAGAGAGATGTTGAAAATGTAGTTTATCTCCACAACTTGGCGTGATTTTGAAAATTAACATAATAGCGTCTTTTTACGGAGTAATGCATATACAATACGATCCGCAAAGCAGGAAGAATTCTAGGTTTACCATTTCTAGTGGCCATGTTGAACCCCGAAATTCCCACAATTTGCGATTTATCGCCAAATATCTTCAATCGCCAAGTCCACGCACTTCCATAACTTTTTCATTGTGAAACTCATAAGAAAAACTAATCGCCAAACAAATCGCCAATCTGGGTGTATAATACCTCGGTTCCAATTTCTCTTGGATCTAATTAATATCTTTAACTTCCATTAAAATTTTTATTACTTTAATTTGTGTCGCCTTCATTGTGTTTCAGGAAAAATTATGTCTTTTTCATCACATGCAAAATGAATACGAAAATTTACGATTGATGAATTTAACAGAAAGAATATAAATTAAAGATTATAATTTTTTTTTTGGCTAATATTTTGTGGAATGGAATAACATGTGGATGATACTTACTTCAGCGTTCCTTTACTACTTATTAAGCAATTTTTACTAAACTTTGTTTCTATTTTCCATTTTTTTATTTTTCTGCTTAGTGCTAAGTTTTATTAATATAATTAAAAATAATTTTGTCTTGCAAAATATTTATTCGTTTTATAATTTTGTATTTGAAATGTTTTTACTAATAACTTTTAAAAATATTTTCGGCTTGTTTTATATTCTTTATTAAATTTCGAAACTATTTTCTTTCACGTAGGATGATTTTACTATATTTTCAAAGTGTTTACAATTGGATATTTTTTTAAAAATATTTAAAAATTAATTTTGCCTCGAGAAGTTTTCGTTTTATATTAATGAATGCACATGGTCTTTAAAATGTCTTATAAATTAGAAATTTCGAAATATTTATTTCAAATTAATGAAACATTCTTTTATTTCAGATAATTCGCAACCTCTCTCTAGTGTGATTTTTATTTGCGTTTTTTTTCTCCAAAATAACTTTTATTTCTTACAGATTACTCTGTGGACGAAAGGGGGTGTTTTTTTACACCCCCGGGGGTTGCCCGGTGGGCACCCCTCGAGGGACCAAAGTAGCCGACCTCCAAGTGGTGTTCCTCGGGCAACGCTGTGCTTCGAACTGATGACAGCGGCTGACGGGCTACGAAAAAAATAAGCAAATACTAAGGATAAAAGTATTATTTTTATCGTTAGTATTTGCTTATTATGAGCGATAAACCCCCATTGAGTGATAACCTCTCGGAATAGATGTATATGGCTCCAACTCCCTCTGGTGAATTTTGGATTGGTGAAAATAAAGGTTGTCGAAATTCCAACCTAACGCCATTTTTTCCCTTCAAGTTTTTGTTGCGAGGTTCATTCTTACCACACTTAGAAGTTACCTAAAGTTACAATATTATTTATGTTACACCATATGCATCTTACAAAGAGAACTTAAAAAACACTTTTGGTAAAAATTACTTGTTGTACTGATTGGCAATATGAGCGATATGTTTTGAAATTATAGGCGTATTTAATATAAGGTATTTACACCGAAAAATATTTAATGTATTGTTAACCTCTCGGAATAGATGTGATATTGTTCCTCTTCCCTCTGAAGATTTTTGGATTGATGAAAGATAAAGGTTGACAAAATTTCAACCGCACGCCACTTTTTAATTTCAAGTTTTTGTTGAAAGGCGCATTGAAGGTATACACCTCTCAGAATCTTCAATCGTGTGTAAAATAAAACAAGTTTGACGGGAACTAAATATGATTTTGTAAATTTGTAGAATTCCATTGCATGCCATCACATATGGATATAAATGGTTACGAAAGAGCGGTACAATCGGCTAAGAGAAGCTCAAAATTATTAATGGAAGATATTACGATTCCACTCGATTCCCTTAAGGATGAACACGCGTGAAAATCATGCTGAACCATAACATGGATCCGTCTGATAAATCCAGAGATAAATCTTGGGAAAATATTGCAAATGACTGGCATGAATTTAGTCAAAAAGTACGTAAAGAGGCTATGGCAAATCTTAGTTAAGAAACTAAACATGATTGCCTAATACAACGTCTAAAGAGAATAAGCATATTGACCAATAGTTTATGTGCTATGTGTAAAAACGATTCATTGAATACGGAACTCTTACTCGTTTGCTGGCGTCTGGAACCTATATTATTACTCAGAGGGGATATTTGCTTAATTTGCTGAAGCGCCAGGGGTTGCATGCCCTGAAAGCTTGAATGCTCCACTCTATGACTTTCTATAGTTTTTATAGATGTTTTAATTATGATTTTATAGTTGTTCTGAAACTATGGTTCAAATCGGGAATAGGGTGTCTCCTAGGCAATTGGCGACTTTTGGAAGCGATAATTGGCGATTTAGGTCATGGTAACTCTAAGCATACTCAATGCGTAAGTCAGGCATGTTTGACAATCTATAGAGGAAGTCGCCAAGTTTCGTTCCCAATCTCCTACGGGGATACTGTTAAGGATTTCAACCGAAATTATTTGTTGGACTGATTAGCAATTTTGACAAATTTTTTGAAATTATAGCAGTATTTAATACAAGTTATTTACAAAATAAAATATTTCTTGCATCACCAAATTTGGTAAGCTCTCAATGTTTTTCTGTCAACAACTTTTTATGAGCAATAAATAGATATTGAACATGTGCGTGTTTATGTGTTCATACACTTATTATATATTTATATATATAATTGAAACTAATAGAGTAATTAGTTTTCTTGGCTAATTAACTCTTGTTTCTATTAATTTTGCAAACTATTAACCTCCTCTTCTTTTAATCAATTGTAATTATTTTAGCTTAAATGATATTATTGAAAATTAGAAAAAAGAGTGTAATTGAAATCTAATAGTAAGGAATTATATTTCAGCAAGATAAGAATGTAAAAATCTTCAATAGTTTTAAAAAGCAGTCAGAAAAGTAATAGTTATAGAATTACTGCCCTAGATGCAATACTCACTGGATCACAAAGTTCTTTCTTTTCTGCCAAGTTTACGAATGTTCTAGTTTAGTGGTAATTCTGAATATCGTTAAGCATATCGTAAAGAAATGCAGCATAAAATGTTTCATCGTCAATTTAAAAAAAAATGAATGAATACGAACCTTTGCAAATGCGGCATCTGGTCCAAAAACTGTATTTTCATATTACTAAACATGCGGTACTTCTCCATTTTGCCAGCGCTGGCGATAATGTCTCCAAAAAATAATGAAACCGACTCCATACGGAATATGAGTTTACTGTGATTTGCCACCAGTAAAGTCTGCTTGGCGAAATGGGAACGTATCAGATGCCTCAGCTTGAACTGGATATATTATACAACTCACCTTCTGCGCAAAATGAATAACAAGTAGGCAGTCAAATGATTCTTTAAAATTATGAAATTAAATACTTTTGAAATATACTTTTTTATTATTTTGATAAGAAATTAAAGAGAAAGAAGAAATGGAGAAAGATGAAGCTCGAAAGATATATATATATATATCATTAAACAGGACAAATATTTCTACGCTTTGTTTCTGTTAAGAGTGATAGATCTTAAAGACACATTCGTTGCCAAATATGATATTAGAAAATATTTTTATATAGTAACGCTTATATATATAATACTTTCTATTTCACATACACCACACTTTATCAGAACCAAATTGGCCAAATTCTCAAAATTCTTTCTTTCAATGGAGTTTTCAGAAAAAAAAGCTATTTTGAAAAAAAAAATGACCGCTTATTCGTCTTTCGGCAAATCCGAAGTTTGATTGCTCATTGAAAATTCGGTATATCTTTGACAAAAGAGTTAAAATCTGAAGTGAAGGGGGCTTGAGATATGATTTACATTACAGCTCTCGTCGGGAAAGTGATTCATCTCGATTAACATAAAATCGAATGAATTCTTTAAGAGTAAATGAAAATTAGGAGAAAAATTTGATAGGTTATGCAGGTTTGTCAGATGATATTCGAAGGCGAATGGAGATGGATAAAGTAGAAATATTGAGCCGGTCATTGATATTGTTTACATCCGATGTCTTATCATTCTGGAAGACATTGTTATAACAATGTCAGGCAAGTCATTGTTACACTTAGGGCTCCAAGAGCCCTTAAGCATTTTTATTCACAAACGTCAGTATATGAATGAATTGACTTAAGATGTATCTCAGTTGATCCGAGTTGTCTCGGTAGGTGTTTCGAAATTTAATCATGTTCAAAAGAAAGTTAATTATGATGTCTTTAACAGTGTTGATTCTAACTCTGGGAAGTTATTTTTTCTCAATGCTTCTGGTGGAACTGGGATAACATTCCTGCTAAATTTTCTGCTTGCTAATGTTAGGAGTTGAAAATATATCTCTATCGCTGTAGCTTCGTCAGGGATTGCGGCAACGTTGATTGATGGAGGCTAGAGGGTGCACTCAGCTTTCAAACTACCTCTTGATTTGAATCGTTCTGAGAATACCATTTGTAATATATCCAACAAAGTGACATGACGCACGTACTCAGAGAAACAAAATTATAGTATAGGACGAGTGTACTATGGTCCACAAGAAAGGAGTTGAGATTCTCAACCGACACCTTTGGAAGACACCTCTACAAGACATCTTTGGAAGACACCTCTACAAGATATCTTTGGAAGACACCTCTACAAGACATCTTTGGAATTAATCGACTAATGGGTGGTTTGACTGTTCTTTTAGCTGGCTACTTTAGATAAAAAAATTACCTGTCATTTCCCAAGGGATACGCCCATATGAAATTAAAGCCTGTTTAAAATCTTCAATTTTATGGCCTCATATAAAAGTCTTATCTTTGAAAGTTAATATAAGGGTTTCTCTTCAAAATGACTTGAGAATGAAAGAGTTTTCCGAACCATTAGTTGACACAGGTAACTGAAATATTACATAGAAGAAGGAGAGATAACTATTCCGAATAACCTATGTGATACTGTGGGAGATTTGATTACTTTGACTGATCGAATATTTCCAAATATTGAATATGCCACGCTAGATAGCTTATCGTGGTTGAAAGAAAGAGCGATTCTGATTCCAACAAATGAATCAGCAGATAAAATTAACGAATTCATGCTAGAGAAACTAACAATTGAACAGATAAAGTTTGACTCTATAGATACAGTCATAGAGGTAGAAGATACCGTTCATTATTCTGTGGAGTTTCTGCACACACTCAATCCGCCAGGCATACCACCTTATATTCTTCATCTAAAGATTGGTACGCCAATAAACTTGTTGCATAATTTAAAATCCTCCTGAATTATGTAATGGTACCAGACTCAAAGTTAAAACTCTAAGGAAAAACGTTACCGATGCGACTATTTTTACAGGAAAGAATGAGGTTGAAAATGTATTCATTCCAAGAGAATACCACTAATTCCATCAGATTATCATTTTGAATTTAAGCGTTTGCAGATTCTAGTTTGAGTTTGTTTTGAGATAACTATCAATAAAGTACAAGGGTAGAGTTTAAAATAGGCTGGTGTAGATTTACAAAGTTTCCCTTTGTCAATTTTATGTGGCATGTTCAAGAGTTAGTTCACGTGAAAATCTAATCATCCTTCAACCAGAAAAACGAACGAAGAATATTGTCTACAGAGAATTTTTGGAAATGTAGGCATGTTATTTCATATTTTTCTCATTTAACTATTTCTAAAATTAAAATAAGATGAAATAATAATGTAATATTTAAGATAAATAAATTGATATAATAAAACTAAAAATGTAGTTATTCTCAAAAATTGCCATGCATAAGAAATAAAGACAATAGAAATGGAATACACAAAAATTGATTCAATAGGTTTAAAAAATAAAATATATATTAAAATGCATTTTTATTGTTATGTTGGCAATTTTTACATGGTTTATTCCTGCTGGGGACCCGTCATATAAAAAAATGGGAACGCATCGCACTACACAGTACCTTATGGATGATGCGGAATTCTGTACAATAACAGATTTACTGACTAACTTACCCATTTAATGATACACTATTCACAATTAAATACTTTTCTCATATATTTAAAAGTCGTGGATAACCAATATTACATACAATCAATTTCTTAATATTTTAAATTGAGATTATCATTATCGTTTAAAAATTGAAAATTTTCTTGATATTTTACGTATACGTTCTAAAATCTAATATTATCGTCTGCCTAGAGAAGCGGGCGGGTATTAGCTAGTTTAATTAATATTCACAAAGATAAGTCTGACTTCCTTATTTCATTGCATCATTTTTGCAAACATTATGTTGCTGTGTTAGTGAAAGATATTAAAATTTATTCTACTTGTGTTATTTCCCATGTTATAATTATGGTGACGTGTTTTTGATAAATTATTAGTATTTCAATATGCTTCAGTTCATTGAAATTTAAAGATATAATTATTATCACTCCAAAAGTTTAAGTTCTTAATACATGTAAAAATTTTACAAATAATTTTTATGATTTTATTAGTATATTTAAGTCTAAATGAATATGATTTCTATCTTTACCTTCCTTCTTTATTCTTTTGGTTACATTTTTGATTTGTTGTATTTCTCCTTAATATTTGGTTTTATACCATGTTATTGAGTGTAATTTATTGAAATGTGATGGTTGGATCTGTAATACTGGTATAAACACACTTTATTCCATTCCAAAGTATGGAACAGTATTAAAAATATTATCGACAAGTTTTGCTCTTAATTGTTGATTTCCTCATGCTTTGTTTTTATTTTAATGTGGTTGGATTCTTAAATAGCAAGTAATTAATTATTATTCAGATTTTTTGACTGCATTAAATTAATATATATTTTTATGTATGTAAACGCACTCGTTTAAAATTATAGTATACGTTCCTCATTCCACCTCACACCACGAGTATGTGTGTTGTTATTCAATTATTTAAAAATGAAATGTAAAACTAAACAAATCAATAATTTCTTTTCACTAGGTATTGGATTTCTAAGATCTCGGACATATTTCTTTGTCGTCCTTTAACTTGCGACTGTTTTTTGCATTTCGAAGTCTTTCGGTAGAAATGTCAATTTTGTCCCACTAAATAAATGCTTAGAATAGCATGCATGATTGAAGGATAAAAAATATACAAATATAAAAGTCAAAAAAAGACACTGCCATGGAAGGAAGGTGAGCTGTTTCATTACATTTTCAGCGAAATTGACTTAGAATATCGGAAATAAGAATGAAATGAAACGTTTTAAGCGTAGATGTATCAGAAAGAATAAGGAAAAGTAATTTCTGCTCTCGTTAACCTCACGTAATGTGTCAAATCTTAGTGTTCCGTATTACTACCTCTGGGCATTTCAGTCGACCTGAGCCAATTCATGGTCACGTCTACGCATGTATGATTGCAGTGAATTTTGTTCCTGTCTTGCTTTTGTCTCTTTCTTTTCAGATATCTGTTTTCATTTTCCCCAATTACGATTACCCGTTAATGAAGAAAAAAATGGGTGATGGGACTTCATTGATTTAAAGTGTTTCTTTTTTTAATTTTAAATAGGAAAACACTTTTATTTTACACTCTCTTGTGACATAATGTTTGGAGTTTAAGTGGTCTTTATTGAAGTGTTCTATGTTTTTTATAATTTTTTTACAGAACTTTTTTCTTTTAGTAGCATTTTAACTCGATCGTTGGTTAACTGGAAAAAAAAGCTGATGACTGTCTTGTTGATTCAATGCGATTTCTGGCGTTTTAAAAGTAAATATGCTCCCATTTGAAACTTCATTTGATTATTATTCGATTTAGTTTGAGATCACGATTTTAAAAATTACTTCAACTATGACGTATCTTCATGATATCTTTAGATAGTTAAGCATTAATCACTCTTTCAACTACTTTAACTTACAGTTGTTAATAACATTATTACTAGAATTTACTCATACACATTCTAATCCAATAAAACAGTTTCATTATATTAAAATAAATGAATTGCACTTTTTATCTTACAAATAAATCACTATTTATTTAAAAATTAGAAAAGCAGAAAAAATTTACGCAGTCACTTAATAAAATATAGTTTTTTTGGCAAACTATTACAAAGTTTTCTTTTCATATACCGCAGTTCTCAGTATATCTTAAAAAGAAACCAAAATTTAAATACTATTTAGAAAAATTCTGCATTGGAAAAAGGATTTGAAAAAATGAATGTAAAAACACAATACAATACAAATAATGATATCGATTAAAACTAAATCCCTTAGAGAATGCGTACTGCTTGCAACTATGTTTTATTATTATTACTTTCAAGTTTGTCAATAAAAAACTATAATGGGATTATCATGAGTACTGCCATTCAAGACATCTTAAAGACATTGCTACGAATCGAGAGACTCGACTTGTAAATTACGTAAATCACCTTTGCTGTAAATGAATTTAACTACACTGAATAGAAAATAGATGATTAGAAGAATTGTGAATTGAGAGAGAAAGAGATCGGAAAATTTGAACAGAGAGGTTGAACGTTTTCTTACACTAAGAAGAAAGAGAATTGCAGAGCTCAAAACTTTTTGTTGAGTGATCATTTGAGATACAATGTTTAATTGAATCCAGCTTGCGAGTGTTTAATACTGACTGAGATCCAGTTTGTCATTAGTAACATAAATACAATTTAATAATATCAATCTTTTGCTGCAAACACATAAAGGATTTTACTCCACTTTCTCAATACCCATATTAATATCTTGAATTTACATAAATAAGGATAAACTTAAATTAAAGATTTGACTTTGTTTATTTTGATTGATAATTTGGTGACTGAATATAAAGGAAATAATGTGTAAGCCAGATATTAGGCTGTGAAGGCATGAATTCGCATCATTAATAATTTTGTGCTAAAAAATTCAATATATGTGAATTTTCAAACGTTTCAAAATTTATTCTTTACATGGTTATCCATTTTTTAGTTTATATTTACGACGATAAAAAAATGTTTTGAATTTACATTATTTTCGGTATACTCAAAATTCAACTTTACGTTGTAAAAGTTTCAAAAGAAATTGATTTAAAGTCATTTGTGATATGAACAGAAATTGAATAGAAATTCGCAATTTTGTAAGTAATATGTCATGAACATTATTGAAATCTCTTAAGAATTTATCTATAAATAACGATTTGAAATCGCTTCGAAATAGTACTGAAAATTTAACAGTCTCTTTGCAAATATTTACTCATTCTTCTCTCTTCTTTGCCATCAAATAATCTTGAAACAGTTAAGACACTTCATCAAGTACTCCACGATCATTACGTAGGCAAATTATAAACTCGTTTCTCGAAGATCTATGTCCTTACACTAAGGCATACTCCAACCGGATTCTGCGAGGACATATTTTTATGACAGGCTGTAAAACTTTCCTTCTTAACAGAGTTCATTGCTTTCCTGTTTTCCTTTTACGGAGTGGAAATGTATGGTATTTTACAGTTCTTGCTCATTTGCCTACAGCAAATAATGAAGGAAAAATTGATTCACTAAAATTTATTATTGCAACGTTAAATTGTAGTAACCTTTTAAAAAAATATTACATGCTTTGAGTATGTAAGATTTACTCTCGATTTGTCTGAACTTAGAAAAGCTTTATTTATAAATAAAAAAAATTATATGTATTCTACTTAAAGTTTTCTAATTTTAAACAAATATGCTTCACTTGGTTTTGTTAGTTCATTGTTTTATTGCTGGGATTTAATATAATTTACTAAACAAGAATTTATTCTTCTCATATTTATGTTCAGTAAATATCAGTTAAAAATTCGATATATGATGATGCTTAACTGTTTAGGGCTAAAATTCATACTTTTTTATAAAAACAAATTTGAGAAGAAAAACTTAATTTTAAGTTTACACATGTTAATCTTCTTTGTAAAATAGTACAATTCTTTCTAAATAAATACTTCCTTTTTGTAACAATATCAGAGAGGGATGTAAATAACATATCTTGAAAATCTGCACGCAGTAGATAATCGATTATAGAAAATGTAATAGAGCAGATACTTATACATAATATATGTGAAAAATGTATTTCAAAAATAGGTAAAGAAAATAAATTTCGTACAGCATTTAATATTTCATTTAATATTTGTTTATTCAATTTTTCAACATATGTCATTTTACATAAAAACAAGAGTTAAATTTTTAAAAAAGGATATATAAACCAGATACCCCAAAATAAGAAATATTTTAATTCAATTCACAATACTAAATAGTGCACAAAAAAGTCGCGAATATTTGAAAAATGGATATTTAATTTTAATTTAATTATTCGAATTTAATTTCTTACGAGCTAGAAAATTATTTATAACATTATCTAACAAGAACTTTATTTTAATCAAAATTCTATTTCAGAACTATAATTATATATATATATATATATATATATATATATATATATATTTGTGTGTGTGAAATACATTTTGGGCTTTCACTGAGCACTTCACAGTATATTAAAATTAGAAAATAAATTTATTTTACATTATTAAAAATTAATTTTATTTATTTCAAGAGAAAATTATTTTCATCTAAAAATCTAAGCAATTTTAACCAAAACTCCTAAATAAGTAAAATTTATGTATTACAAACCGCCACTTGGAAGACCGGTGATGCAAATGCCGGCCATTTGAAAATTTAAGTACAATGTTTGAGCTAAGTATTATTTCACTGTCTTCTCTTTTTTCTCAATCTCTATCCAAGTTCAGTGTTTTACTAGTTGTAGGTACATTTCCAACGATGTATTCGATTTTCAATTCGGATGCAAAAGTAGATATCCGATAAATATTTTTGAAATTTTGCC
>BMAW01043626.1:128999-140689 GCA_019974015.1 Nephila pilipes | reverse complement strand
AAATGTATTAATATTTTATTAGATGTTTTTAAAATGTATTAATATTTCATCATTTGAATAAAAATTTCATTTTTAATTTCTTTAGATTTATTTTCAAAGCAGCTAGTATTGCAGTTTTCATTCAATGTTTCTTCTATTCATAAATTTTTTTTACATTTTTACCCATATTTTTAGGAGCTTAGTAGGATAATTTCAAACCTTTTCTACTTTTTGTAACCAAATAAGTGTCTGTTATAAATTTTGAAACAGATATGAAGAAAGTTTTCTAATTTCTATTCCATTTTCTGCAACTTATGCAATGTAGAATTAATTTGATTAATGAATTGTCTTGACCTATCGCAAAACAGTATTAACATCGATATTACTTCACATCATTACAAACATAAAAGCTATATCTAGTTTTATAAAATGGAATTAAATATTTGTTTAAATATCTTAATATGCTTTTTTTCCTTCTTAAATCATGCAGTCCGCAATCGAAAGTATTTTAGTTTACAAAACATATTCAGGCATTGAAATGTATCATTTTATAAATTCCATGAAATAATTATGCATTTGTAATTTACCTAATATGTAAACAGCCTAAATAGGTATGCAAACAATTCTGGAATGAAAGTGGTAGAGTTATGATAAATGTATATTCCCAAAATGAAAGTCCAAATTTGGTTTACTTGATGACTTTGAGAACACTATTTTTACAATTATTCGGCAACAAAAAATGATATGATAATAATGTGATTTTGTTTTCTAACAAATCAGAAGATTTAATTTCATTTTCAATTACTGCTAAGATGTATTTCGGAAGGAAATCTGAAAGCTGTTTACGAAGTATCATTTTTTCGCTAAATTAATTATTCAGATGAATATTTCATGTAATTATCTAATTACTACTAATTACTTAAAATTCAAAATATAAATTTATTTTCGTGTTTTCAAGCTATACGTATAAGCAAATTAAGTACACAAGCGGAGTCTTAATTAATTTTAAAATTCAATGCATACTCATTTATGAATTAAGTTCTCAAAATCATGAAAAACTGTATTGATTTAAAATTTATGAGCACATTTGTGAATTATAGGTACATTTATTTTTATAGAGAAATTAATAATTATGAGGATAATCCTTGTACACAGCCGTATAAACTTTAGAAAAGTAACAAAAAGTTATGTTTGCATTCATAACTTACGAAATTGATACTTATGTTGCTCTAAATATAGAAATATATACGAAGGAATCACTTTCGTGAGTACTTGAGGACGTACGGAAATCATGACCACGAGCACCTTAATGATAGTTTTCTTTCCTATGGTGTTTACTGTTTCTGGTAAGTATGGGATATTATAACGATCCTTCTCTATTTTCGACCCTCAATTTTTATCTTTTTTTTTCTTTCAAATATCTGGATCACATAAATACTTTGGGGTAGTATAGTCATACCTGGTTCTTGCACCACTAAACTCCTCTATCAATTTCTCACTTTCCTAAAGAAGTTGATTATTTTCACACTTCTCGAATAAAACTGAAAAATAAAAATATTCAAGGGCAAAAAATAGATCTTTCTGAAAAGAAAAGTTGCTTTGCGTGTTTAATGCCAGATGTGAACAAAAATGGTGCTGAATTAGAATATAAATTAAAATTTATTTTATAGTACTTGTACTCACAGTGTCGCGTTTGCTTACAAGAATTCAGGTCAAGTTCTTTGTGAGTTCATATTACATCAGTTGCTAAAAGTTTATTACTCTAAATAAATTTTATTTCCAAAGTATAAATAAACAACTGTTATTTTGAAACTTCCTTAATTTTCAATTTCTTTCCTACAGGTACAGAGAATGTTTTAAACCTTCATTATCAAAAACATTATTTTGTTCTATTTTACGAACAGAATTAATAGCGTTATTGAAGTCAATTAGCTAAAACTTTTTTTCCAATCTAAGAATTCAGAATAGAAATATATTGCAATTTCTTTTATTTAACTAAACTCAATCAAATATAAAGGAATGGATACAAACAATGATCTTTAATCCGAACAAATCTCCAAGAACTCTTCTAATTTTTTTTCTCAATCAAACTGAAGCCAAACAGAAAAGATTATATTGTAAAAAAATTCACTTAGGAAATTTCAAAAACAAAAGGAAAAAAAAAAAAGAATAGAAATGGAGACTATTTTTTTTATAATCTCATCTCCTATTAGATGCTTAACTCTAAAGTTAATCCCTTTCTTAACAATACATCGATTTAACAGCAAAAAGAAAAGGAATACCTTGCATCTAAAGCTAATCTTTTAAACTCTTTGGAATTAAATTTAAGAATCTTCTCAAGCCATGGATTAGATACAATTTTTTAACAAACATTCCTAAAAGAAAGCTTAACATTTAATCGTTTACTAAAGAGATTATTTAAATAATTTTTGAGTATCGATTCCACAAAGCTTCAGAGTTTGCAAAAAATATTAATTTAAAAAGAAAAACATTTCAATCTCTATAGTTGGTATATGAACTTCAAAATAGAATAGAGGAAATCCTTAGTATAATTTTAATTATAATCTTTAATATAGATATATATAAATTTCATGAGTTTTGCAACATGTCTTAAGGTATCCGCCTACCTTCGGAGAGGATTTTTTTTAAATAATTGAAAAAAAAAACTTTTCATATGCATTATACTGTAAGATATGGCTGAAAACTTAAAATACAATGCAAAATTTGCATAAATTAATAATTGTTTTAATATTTCAGCTCAAAAATTACATAAAAATATCAGTAAAATGGCACTTGTGCGTAACACAAAAATTGAAATTTAAATAGAGGTATTTCAATTCTGTAAATTTTATTATGATGAATTGAATATAATTTAGGACTTGTGCCTCTCTTATAATTATAACCCTGAAAATTAAGTATTTATAGGAAGTCGTACTTTAATATACAGAAAAGACGTACAAATTTGTGACAAATTATGACTGTTATCATCAATAAAATGCGAAGTAATAGCATTATAACAATAGAAGAACTTCAAGTCCTGAATTCACTTTTATAGAGTATTTCATGAAAGTTTCATAACATTATATGCATAACTTTTTTCAATACGATGTTTTGCGGTGAAGCAAAATATGAAAATCTTGATTTTGAGAAAAGCTGAAAATACATTTCAATCCTGAAACTTACCTAATTAAATAACAATTTAACATTAAAAGGCCCCTGATTTGTAAAGTTCACTATCTGTATTACTTAAATAAGTTTTCTTTTTCTTCCTGGTGGCTTTTAAAACTTTCCTACGCTTACATTTAACAAGTGTTGTATAACGCTTCAATACCCTGATTCGATTGTAATCCAACATTTTGTATCCCTTTATAGTGAAGTAGCCCGGATTTTCATTGCTCAGCTTATTTAAGACTTTTAAGCAGCCTTGATGTCCTTCGTTAAATTGTATAATTTCATCATATGCATTCAATTTCACAGTTTTCAAACAAACAAAAACTTCCTTTGGTACTCTTTATCATATTACACCATTTAAAGATTCATTTGCATTTTGGGTCTCGGGAAATTCATCTTGCATGATGGAAGATATTTTGATGGCAATATTACATAAAATATCAATGAAAAATAAACATTAAAGTTCCATTTACGGTAGTAGAATGCTTCTTCTATTTCTAAAATTTGACACAGACTATTATTAAAATGCTTATAACTCAAGTTCTATGCAAGATAGAAACAAATTCGAAACTGTTCCAGAAAGCTAAGAAATTCCGCTTTAATAATAAACCGTAAATAAGAAATCGACTTTTTGATCAAAATTCGCTTTTAAAGGTAGGCGGATACCTTATATTTGTAAGATATGGCCTACTTTATTTCAACTGTAATTTATTACAATTACTTATACTAAGGTATGGCGCTGGCTTTATTACAACTGTTATCAATTATCAGTGATTAAAATGCATCATATCCTTTATGTATTCATATTGAAATTTAGCATACAATAATTGAAAGGAATTAATATTAACAAAATATTATAAAAATTATAACAACTTTATATAAAACTTACCTAGAACATTTTTTAAAACAATTCATGTAAAACCTTTTTAAGCTATTTTCAGGTTATCAATTGTTCTCCATTTAATAATTTTTCCTAAATTTTTGCAATTGATTCAACATTTTTTACATTGATGGAAAATTTTGAAAATCAATATTCTAATACCTGTGAATATTAATTAAATTGAACATTAAAGGAAAATAAAAAATACGTCGAAATTTTTAATAGAAATTTATACCAACATTTAATTTCGATTATTTGTGAAAATATTTATTTAATAAACATAGCATTACACTTGTGTATATGTGATAGCAAACTAATATTGATTATTATAAGTAGCATTGAGTTACATAACTTAATGAAGATTACCTTAACAATTTTTTAATGTTATAGGGTTTCACATTTAACATACTTCACATTTGAATCGAAACAACCGAAAATTTAAATCACCTTTATGAGTCGAAATAGTAATTTTAAACTTATGTCAGTTTTGATATACGAAATTAAATAGTAAAACATCCACCATTTTAATGGAACATATCAAAATTATTAACAACAGTTTTTATTGTAGCTTAACTCTAAACAGAAAAAAAAGCATATCGAAAAAGTTAAGAAACTGTGAAAATCAAAGCATCTATATCAATCAACGTTATATAATTGGTTAATGATGTTGAACTTCTGAAGTTATGGTGCTGGACGACGGGAGTAGAAATTTGTTTCGTTCTTCGCTTATCAGACTATAAGCTACATTAGGTATCTTAAATGATCTCTTTTGTAACATCTTATAAGTCTTATAAAGTAACCTTTCTTAAAATTTGGTTGCAAACCCAAAATTTGACTTCAAATTAATCACTATTGAATTTAACGATCATAATAGCTAAACTACCATAAAGCTCTTTAACAGAGTAATTCATTGACTGCTTGAGCATTAGGGTCGCACTTAAAATCAGTAATAGGATATTTTTGATGGTTTTCTTAATTCTGAATCTCAGTCACGTTACAGGAATAATAACTGAGCTGTCACACTCCTTTCAAACTTATACAGAAGGCCAATGTGAGGACTTAATTTACATCAGTCCTGTGGTGAAATCATGCTCGAAAATACGACTCTACGGAAACAATACCAGCCATGAATTAGCTTTCATGACAACTCAGTTACCGCGTCTGCAAATGAATACATTGAGAATATAAATTGAGGTGCTCCTACTGTATTCATTTCAACTAATTGTTCCATTACTTATTTATTAAATTCACACACGCTATCCAATAGTCAGAAGATAGATGAAATCAATTTGGCTCAATTCTAATTATCAAAATTCTATATCTATATTACTATATATATATGGAGCAAATACCTACACGCATCCGAATATATAATGAACGCAGGTAATTTTTTTAAATAAGGTCTGTTTGTGATTGAGAGTGAGAATGCCAAGCAATTTAACAACAACAAAAACTCATCGTCAGGTTTGTGAGTCTTAATTTTAGTATTCCATGAGGGACAGGTTCGAAAGTGGGTGTGAATGCTCCAGCATAAGCACAAAGTCTTTTGGATGGGAACAACTGAATCATTTACCTTACATTCCAAACCTCGCACCCAATGATTTTCATTCGTTTTGGTAATGAACGGAGTTCCATGGTGATCAACGGTTCAATGATGTGGTAGATATCTTTGACATTTGTATTCAAAAACTTGTTGAGGGGTATGACAAATGTTTGAATAAAAATAGAAATTATTTAGAAATGTTGATAAATGTATACTTAATGTAGAAAATAAAATGTTTTAATGATATTTATAGAATTTTTCTACTTATTAAAAATTGACTCTATTTAAAAAATACCCTTCGTATATAATAACTGTATTTAATTGAATGAATTCATACGGAGGATTCTAATCAGAATGGAATCTATCTCCCATCCTCAAAATCATTTATAGTAGAATCTCTCTCTCTCTCTAATATTACTACATATTTTCCTCCAAACTCTCACTCTTACAATGTACTCAACCTCCTTCTATCACTTCTTCTAATGCCACTAATCACCTAGCCCCTATCTATATCAGCATTCTATAAATGACCCATCCTTTTATACACTAACTATTATTCCCTATACTTCAGTTTGCAAAGTAATGTCGATTTACATAAGCTACGATTCAAGGCTCACCAGTCAAACAATATCATATCAATTCCAGATGGACAACTAAAGGGAAATAGACTTACAAACCATCACATGTGATGCAAAATACAATGTGAATGCAAAAACTGAATTGTTTTGTACTGAAATACAAAGTACACAAAATTTTCATGAAACCAGCTTAAATGTAACACAAAATAAAAACTTGATTTATATTATAAAATTTTATGTCGTTTATATGATAGCTTCTAAAATTTTGATTCAAATATATTTCCTTCAGACTTGTATGATTTTTCGTAGTAGTTATAACTGCGAAATTCGGAATATTAGGAAATGATAGATTCTGGATTAGATTGTTATAAAATGTTAGACAGATCAACAAAATGAGTTTTAACAGGCTTATAATTAAGAAGAAAATACAAATTACTGTGTTATATTATATTATTATATTATATTTATCCGTACATTCTTTTTCTCAGTATCCTAGATAATTGAGCTTCAAAATCTAAGTTTCACTTGCGACTTTATTTGCGTGAATAAATATTTCATCTCTAATCTACTTGGAAATGTGCAGAAAAAAATATCCCATTAAATTTCAAAAATGATATTTTTTCTTTCGCACGGGGATAACCAATCAAGTTTTCTCTCTGTATATATATATATATATATATATATATATATATATATACTCAGACGTATCAAAGTCCCACATCTATTCTGGATACTCACAGATTTTTCAAGAAAACTCCATTTTTTCCATTATGATTCTAAGCCGGAAAACATTTAATTAATTGTATTATAGATAAGGAAATTGAACGAAAGAAAAGAAAGTAACCGAGGTTAAAGACACTTTGAATTAAACGAAAAATGCTTGAAAAAAACTTTGAAAAGAGAAGAGACACACCATTCATTTTCAATAAAAACTAAATTCATTTACATTTCCATAGAAAGATGATTTTGAGATGATAAATGTAATTTATGTGATTTACTTTGACAACAGTTTTTTTTCTCGATAGTATGCTATTTATTTTATTCCTGGTTGTTTGATACAGCATTGTCTGTATATAAGAGATTTTGTTTTGTGTCAATGTATACAGTTTCTAGGATGCCGAAAGAAAGATAATGAAAAGTATCTAGTATCTCTTTTCATTGGGAATGTCTGTGAAATCGATGTTGACCTAAATTTATTTCTGTTTTCACAATTGTATAACAAATAAATATTCCGTTCTGAACAATTAAATAAATCAGATGAAGTGACGAAATTTTCTCTTCCTGATGCAAAGGAGTTTTCATATTATAAGTGCATTGGATAAAAGATAGAAATTTGGAAAAATAATGAGAAATCGGAGGTTAGTATTACTCTTACACTGAGATGGATTGCTCATTGATTGGTTTTATTAACATCGAACAAACAATACGAGAGCAACTGCGGATGGAACTCGCAATTTTGAACCTCGATCAAGTGACGAGGACGGCATCTGATATGGCCTAACATCCACACACCTTCAAAGGGAAAATTTGAACCTCAACATATTCAACCTGTATCAGCCACAGCTACACGACCGGCCTTTGTTTTCATCAAGGTTCGAACCCACGACTCGATGAAAACCTCCAGCCGCGAGTCCGCGACTATGACCACTAAGCTACCGCAGCCACACACTGAGAGAAAAGAGCACTAAAGCACTTGAAGTTTATGGTAAATTATCATCTCTAAACGAATATTTAATCGAGTCAATCTTACAAGAGTTTAATACTGATTAGGAACGGGTTTGTTATTCGTAAAATATATATAATTTCATATTATCAATCTTTAGCTACTGACAACAATCTTTAGCTACGAAGTTTTTATCCGCTTTCTTAATACTCAAGCTAATTTTTGATTAAATAAGAATAAACTTAAGTTAAAGAAATCTTTTTGTTTTTACTAATTACTTGGTGACTGAATTTGAAGAAAAATAATATGAATTAACAGTTAAGTTCTGATGTCGGAGCATCACTCTGAGACCTTTATATGAGAGTTATATTAATGTTGCCTCAAAGAATTTCATATTTCCGTTTGCTTTGATAAAAATTAATAAATGCTCCCTTTTTATCCAAAATATATGTATTTATGATTGAGATTATAAATATATCTACTTTAAATCACTTGATCAAATAAATATATCTACTTTACTCTCACATTATAGTACAATATTCAAAAGTTTAATAAGAAAAGTGCTTCTGAAAACATTCACTTATCAACGCAAATAAATATATTTTTAAGGGCACATAGTACCCTAGAACAAACTATTTTTAGTTAGATATTTATTTTAAAATTTTTTTATTCGCCATATTAGAGCACTCATACATTATGCATTTCAGAAAAAGAAATATTGTATACAAATAATTAACTGAAAGTTTAATTTTCTTCAAATTATTTCAATATTTTAAAATTTCTACTATTTCAACAAATTTTAAAATTTCTACTATTTCAACAAATTTTATAATTTTAAAACAATTTTACACAATTTCTTAGAATTATTTCTGACAGTTTTATGCTTGGATTTAGATGTACTAGTTATATTTATAGTTTTGAAATTTTTTATAGGACACTTGAAAAAACATTGAAAGAAACGCTGTATTAAATTTAGTGGGGTTTTTTTTTATAAATAACAATTTATCTAAATATTTATTCCATGCACAGAATTATCAAACATGTTCCACAGAACAACCCCAAAAAAATTTCAATTTAATTTATTGATACCAAAAACAGTCTTACCATTTTAAGTGCATGACCAACACGAAAACTAAAGGCTGAGATAAATAAGTTTAATGTTTCGTAAATCAAAAAATATTTAATTCACTATTAAGGAAAATTTAAATAATTCATTAAATAAAGTTGATAGGATTGTAAAATTGTTACATATATTTGGATAAGTAACAATTAAAATAAAGCTATTAAAATATAAACGATATTTTTGTAATTTTCAGGGTAATGCGTATTTTTTGGTTGTCAAATGTGAAAGAGCATCCTTCAACTTTAACTTATTTTACTCATTATATAATGCACTCATTTTTTATTACAGAGCATTCATTTATTCTTGTGAAAATAAAATATAACTAATTATATAAAGTTAATCAGTTGAAAGAAAATATATTTTTTAACTCAAATAAACACTTTTGGTCAAATTAATGCACATCTTATTTTAGCTCATAAATCTAATTACTTAATATATCTAGATTTTGCATGATATCTAGAAATGAATTTGATATTTTTACTAGATTTCATACTATATTTCGGTAGTAACAACTACAAACATTCCACAATTTTTTTATATAAATATATGTCTCTATATAGAAGTTTAACTAGTATATGATATTATATTTATATTCAAAAATAAGTATGCATTCATTATTAATGATTAAAAAGAGAAACAAATAGAGTTAGTAATTAGGCTGAAAACTCCAACATTGGATAAGTACCAAATTGAATTCCGTTTCTTCTTGGTTCCTCAGTAAAAATCATTCTTAAAATTTACAATGAATAGGTTGAGTAATTTTGCCATAAGCTATTATTTGTTTTCGAAATGAAATTTGTTTAATTAATTTTTATTAGAAAAAGTGATTATTCCTTTTTAATCTTCATAATCTCCCTATTTATCATTTTAATTAAGTTATAAATGTTGCTACAATCAAGTTTTAAATTTAGATTTAAGAAAGGAGCACTCATCGATAAGCTAACTTCCTTTTTTAAGTAAAGCTGGGTACTATGAGTAAATTAATGACGTTATTCTTCTTGATTGATTAATTGGTTGGTTTAATTGGATTTAAAGCAACTAAAGTTATATATAATCCTTTTCTTCTCGATTTCCTTTATTCCTAAGATCTCATACATACTCTATAAAAATGACATTCATCAGCATGCAGCAATCAAAATTTTTGGCATAAACCTGGGTAATATGAGGGAATGAGTATTCCCATTATTATTATTTTTCTATTTCCCAAATTTCTATAAAATCTCATACACCATTACTGGCAAATTCTCTTTCTAAAGTTTTTCTCATTTTAACGACATTTAGTAGCAATGACAATAGTTACGAAAATTACTTCCGGAAGTGAAAAATAATTTTCTCATTCTTTTCGAATTAAGATTCCTAAGATTTCAGACAGATATCACACAAAAGTTCACTGATATGCTAACCTTCAAAATATTTAAAATGAGAATGAAAACAGAAAAGACAGAAAGAAAATGAATATTCTCATTCGATTCTATTTTAGATTTCTGAGATTCTAGACATACACCATTGTCGATGAATTCCATTGCCAAACTTTTTCTCACCTTAACGACATCCCGGAACAATGTCAATTGTTCCGAAAATAACTTCTCAAAGTGGTAGACACGATAGGTGAATAAGAAAAAGAACGACAGTTGGTAAGCCGAGACCTTTCAATCTATGCTCAACAAGATTGACACGAAACACATCGGAAGTAAAAATCGGTCGAAATCTTTTTAAGAGGGTATGTACCATAAGTGATGAGCAAAAGTGAATTCGTCTGTCGTTAACATCAGGTAATATATCCCAGCTTAGAATATCTTATTTCCTAAAACGCTTCTGGGCATCTGATATCATTTGAGACAATTCTTGGGTTCGTAAATGTTTCTGTCTTGATTGAAGAAAATTTAGTTTTTTGGTTTCTTGTTTTCTGATTTCTGTGTCTATTTCTTTTCAGATATTTGTTTTCATTTGCAGCAATTTAGCTTACTCTAGAAGGAGAGAGTAAAAGTAAGGTATGGTGTAGGTGATATAAAGAAATTTCTAACTTAAAATAGAACAAACATTTTTTTTTATCTGTTTTTTTTTTTCAGTGGCTTAATGTTTGTAAGTAAAATGTTCTTTATTTATGCACTAAGATGTTTTTTAAAAGTTCTTTTTTGAGTTGTTTGTTGCCCTTCAACTTATTCATCGGATTATTAAGGAAAAAATTAAAGGTAGTTGATTTGAGTTAATGCAATGTCTTACTGTATATTATGAAAAATATTTCATTACTCGTGTTCTTTTTTCACCCTAAAGAGTTTTCGCATGAGGTGTTCACTTTCAATACGTCATTTGTGTTCTTAGTGAAAAAGGCCAAGAAAAGCGTAACATAGTGAATTGCTTCTTATAGATTGATTGATTGTTCATAACGTCTCTCTTCGAAGAGACACTAAAGTTATTAAAGACAAACCGCTTAATTTTAAAAGACGATCAAGTTGAGAGGACCGCTTTTTTCACCAAACCAATGTAAGAACTTTGAACCGTAACATATTTAACGTGCATCAGTTCTGCTTCCAAATGGGTCTTCAGTGACACAAGGAAGTAAAACGAATTACGATAAAAACATCGTCAGCCATGAGTTCGTGAACACAAACCCAATACAGCCAAGGTTGATAAAAATTACTCAAAGTTAGCTTTTGTTTTTACAACTTATACGGAATTTATAAAAGAAAAAATATATATATATACATATATATATATATATATATATATATATATATATATATATATATATA